>JABCKU010000317.1:0-14525 GCA_018221655.1 Myochromella boudieri | reverse complement strand
GTAGGATTCATAGTTTCTGTCGATCAAAAATTTGGATTTTCATTATTGTTTTCAGGAATAACTGCAGCCAGACCAAATTTGAATATTATGTGTGGTTTTCAAACACACAGAAGATCTGTATCGTCCGGGGTGATAGAGAACTTGCCAAGCAAGGGGACAGGGGACTTACTTCCGTTTCCGAGATATCCTCTCACACTATCTGGTATGTGAGCCCACACCGCTCCACTCTAAGTAATATTACTGTCGTTACGTTAGTACAAAGGCGTCAGACAGATCTGTTGAGATAACATTATCTACATACTTACATACATTTTCAATACATATTTTACTACATAGTATCACTTTGAGGCGAGTTGAGTAGGTGGGTAGCAACTTGTGGCTCCAATGAGGGGGGAGGCTGTATGGAACTTGAAAGAACTTCCTGGAGCTGCTTTAATGAAAGAGGTATATCGAACTGGCTACATCCTCCACTCTCCATGGCTGGACCAGGTTTCCAGAGGCCAGGTTCTCTCGGGTCTACTAGATTCTCTGGGCCGAGTTGCGAGAGAATGGATGCAATTGTAGGACGTTCAAATGGGCTCCTCTCCCAGCAGGATTCAATAAGACGGCGAATCTCGGGCGTAAGACCAATTGAAATAGACGACCCGTTTGGAGGTGGAAGCTTGGGACTAGCGCCTTGGCCGACTTTGAAGGCAACCGTAACATCCCTCACGAGCTCTGGAAACGGGGCGCAACCTATAAATATCTTTGACACCTTCTGTCAGAATTACACCAAACAAGAAGCATTTAGGAGATAATTACCTCGTGGCAAACACAACCCCAAGCATATATATCAGAAGCTTTTGTGTTCCGTAACTGTTGTTGGTTGCTTATTTCATCCTCGTATTCAAGCAATTCTGGAGCTTGCCATCGTGCAGTGCCCCCGTCCTTTGTTCCTAGCGCCGTCTGTGTCGTCCAAGAAAGAATTTTTGGGTCTTGAAGTGCAGAGAGCCCAAAGTCCGCTAGGTAAGCACGACAGGACTGATCAACAAGGATGTTTTGCTGTCATGCGTGGGTTTAGCCATGTAAAAAAGGTAGGTGAAATAAGCCTCACCCCTTTGAGATCGCCATGAATAATATCATTATCGTGAAGATATTGAATTCCTCGTGCAGTATCACAACACTACAGAATAATAAATTCTCAGCTTCAGAAGGTAACGCAGGATTACGAAAAGAATCTGACCAATAGAATGCGATTTGCAGAAGGATTTTCGTAGAGAAAATTGTCAATACTTCCGTTCGCAGCCCATGGAGAGACCAGAGCTACTTGAGTACCGAAGGGGTAGACACCATAGAAGGGGAGAAGGCACTCGTGTCTTGACTGTCCCCAAATAACAGCTTCTCGAATAATCGTCTGGTCAATGTTGCGTTAGCGGGCTTGGTGAGTGGGCGGAGGTACCTCGAACCTTCGTTATATGATAATCCGATTGGTGCAATCTAAAAACTTTGAGACCGACGAGCTCTTCTCGGAAAAGTCCTTTATAAACATCAGCGAAGCCTCCGTTGGTTGCATCAGGTTCCTCGGGTCGCCATACGTTATCGAGGCGGAAGAGTGTCGGATATAGACCAGTCACTGTAGATAATCTCTTGGTGGCAACAATAAGATTCCTGCGAGCATGGCCATCACATAGGTCGAATCTCAGAATCTGTGAATGTGAACACATCGTTATAGCCATTCAAATCGCGAGAAATTCCTAACTATGTGATCTTACCGATTGAAAGGTATCTAAGAGTGCTTGAGCTTTTGGGCCCTGACAGGCCAGGAGTTTTCTATACTCCTCCTTTATCGCGAAGGCAACCTGTAGCTGCCTATTAAGTTCTTTGAGAGTCTCCATTATGTGGGCCTTCCCTTCTGGATCGCCATTTTCTGACGAGCTCCGACTGGGCACTAGGCGTACCAGAGGGTTTCTTGCCACTGAAGCACGGTCGCTGGTGCGAAATGAAAAGAAAGCGCGGATTAAGTCAAGGGTTGATGGCCGTGGTGATGGAAGCATATTTGTTAGCATACGTCGATACACCATGACATCTACTGGATAAAGGTTATCCTGAATGCTGTCGATTATGTCCCATGCAGACGTCCGAGTCCCAAGGAATGAACGAATCAGTATCTTATTGTCAGACATCGCTGCTATTTGTTGCAGTCGCTTGTTTCCCAGTTCTTCTGAAGTAAGATTCTTTCACTTCGTCGTCACTATTGCGGAGGTGTCAGTGATGATACGCCCACACAGATGGTTCGGCGACATATGCAGCGCTGTCTCGTGTGGAATTCGTTGATCGATTTCAAGCATATAAAGTAATCCAATCCTTAACATCATGGGTTTCGAGTTGTCCGGGGATCTGAAAAATGGTCGACCCACGGAATGAAACAAAAGAGATGGAGGTTACGCACTTGATCATTGCTAGTGACGCAGCTATCTCTTTAATGACATTGCAATATTGCCTGGCAGCTGTATCGAACCCTGGTGTATCAACGATGGCATATCGTTTGTGTGATTTCGATGGATTCGGATGAGTGGTGACGAAATAAGAGATTGACATGGTTTCTGAATTCAACCTGTGGCCGACCGGTGCGGCATCCTCTCCAAGGGCGCGATTGACAAACTAAGTGCAGAGTAAGTGATGCATGGGAGCATCAGGCGATATATACTAGCTGTGCTTTTCCCTGCTCCTGTTCTTCCAAGAACACTAGAAACAGATTTAAGTAGGAAGATACAGGCACTGAATAGCAACTAACAGGACAACAGTGTCGATGTCGCCCACATCCAGTGTCGTTGTCGTGTTGTTTTTCGTCATCGAGAGAGAGACCTAGAGCATGGGACTATACAGTGGAGAACATGAAGCAGGGCAAACCAAGGGCATACCCAAGAGCATTGACACCACGTGTTGGCGAGTCGGAGGTCACGCTCTGAGTCTGACGCCCAATTGCTGGTCCGGGGGAGAGTGTCCGGAAGAAGGAAAACAAACGAAAAAGAAAAGAAATCAAGAAACTCTTCGCTTGGGGCGAAGTATGAAAAGCGTGAAATGATATCAAAAACCTAAACGTTAAACGTTAAAATTTTACTGGATCTGACTAGGTAGAAGCTTTCAGACCTTTTCAGATCCAGTGTCCGGACCGTAATCCCATTTGGTGCCGTCGTGCCTATATTTAGATCCGGCGAATGTATCAGAGCATGGACTCTGAACATTGGTTGTTCACTTCGTGCCCTAAGCTGGAATCAACTGAGGTGGCGTGGTATCGCCTAGTTCCAACGATGACACCACAAGTATTGCAGGACGAAAATACATAAGAGCGTGGTTGGAGTTCTGACTCGGGGAGTCGTATTTGAGGAAGAAGCGAAGCAAATGGTGGGACAGAAGGGGATGGCGTTGAACATAGCGGCGATAGCATTGGAAGAGACTGTCTCTTGAGGAAGCAAGAATACTGGAGAGCCGAAAGGACAAACAGTAAATCAGAACGACGCGCTTGAATAACTCGTTTAGAAGAGATGTCCAGTATTGACCTCGATTAAGAAACAGGGGTGTAAGTTTCGGAGCATGCATCATGGAAACATTTCGTGAAGTAGAAAAGCTTACCTGATCATCAGTTAACAGGCGAATCGATAGCTACTTCGATATGAATGAACTATCGGAATATAATACAAGATACACTACAGACAAAATGGTGTAGAAACAGGGATACCAAAGTACTGCAGAACCGAATGAACAACGCATATACAACTATTTTGGAGGACATACCGTTACATGTGCCGGGGTTATTCCTCGTGACGGAACAGAGGCAGAGCAAGTCGGATCCTCACCATCAGCCGAACATTGATAGGTGATATTTTGTGAAGCAGGATCTTGACTTTGCCAGTATTCGACACCTTGGACGGTGAGAAGGTAAGGAATTTGTAGATGTATGGGATGTAGTGAGCGTACCGTGGTGGCGATACCCCAGGGATTTCGGTATCATAGTGGGAACACTAAGTTTGTACTAGGTTATGAATAGCTGGGCAGGAGGGCTGATTATGGCCAAACATACCCGTCAGTAGTATGTACCGCTGTGTGATGTAATAAGTGACAGTAATGTTTGTAGAAAGAATCAGGTAGCATGCCTCGGAATGCCCGAGGACCAAATTCAGTATTCACATAGTCAGCAAAAATTTGGTTCTACAAGAATTCAGAGAGAGGTTTTAATGTGAATGTATGGAGGCATACACCGATCCTTGGGGCACCATATGAATAGGTCCTGACTTCACTGTAATGGACGCTGAGAAAAGGTAGAAACGGAGCTGACTACGGTAAACATACTTCTCAGGAAAGTTGCTTTGAAGAGTAACGGCTGCAAGTGTGGCCAGGGTACCACCTAGGGAATGGCCGGTGGTTACGATTGAGAACCCAGAGTGTGCGTTGAGCTGTTGTGTCAAGATGAATAGAACTTGGACCACGACCGAGTTCCAGCTGAAAATATGATGGGGTCCAAATCACTAAAAATTTAAACAAGAGTATCCTTACGCGGTAAGAAAACCGCTATGAACACGAGTCCCATCTGGTAGTAGAGTTTTAGGCTATATATATATATAATGACAAAGTCATAGGTTTCTGACCTGGTGACGATACTCCAGGTGTTATCAGTGGCACGAGGAGAATTTGTGTGTCCAGCAAGAAATCCACAATTGAGAGGCTGAAAAGAGATCAAGATGCTTGATCAAGCGGCAGGGTACCGTTCTTTTCGTTCACCTTCCACGAAGAGCAACGATTATCTCTCTTCGGGTTGCGTCTCTAGCAACGAACCCTTGGATATCCGTTAACTCATTGGAAAACTGCCCACGTCCATATAACGCAGTAAGGCTCTCGCAAAGCATGATAGAATTAACATGATACAGGCCTTCATGACCAAGGTATTTCCATTTGGACGCGGACATATGAGACTATATGCTGAAGACGCGTACTTGAAATAATGGATTAAATCTTTGTATATTGCGTCTATTTTAATGCTGAGACGATGAGACACCAGCTTATTCGCAGAAAATTACAAATTTAAGCCTCACCGGGTGGGTTGGAGTGTTGTACACCACGAGTCACCTCCATGTGTTGCGAAACGTCGGTCCTGCGATGATGGTACAAGAAAGGTGAACGGCCCAAGGACCAAACCTGGACAAATTCAAGAACCTGAGTAACGATGATTATCACGTGGATATTTAGGGCCGGTATATTCGCGTAATGCGCCGTCACTTGCTCTGACAGATTTCGGCACTGTTCTGCCTGTTCATTGTTCAAGCTCACCTTGCTCTCGTCGGTTCATGATGAAGCGCCGCAACAAATCAAACAAGGTATGAGGAGTGTTGTTAGTCGTTTATATCTAAATTATGTTCTACAGGTGCCAAATGTCAAACTACGGCCAGCCCAGGAGGGTCCAATAACGCGACTTCAGCGACGCGAAAGTTCTATTTGGGCAGAAGATAGTCAACTTGGAAGCGACGACACTTCAGTAATAGATCTGTGTCCGCGACCGTTCAAGGGCGTCGTAATATGCGCAACGGGTGTTGTTGACAAGGTATGTGGTCACTAATTCCTTAGTGAGCAGCTCTAACTGACAAGGAACTTAGCCAACGTTATTCAAACAAGCACTTGAACTGGGCGCAACGTCTACGAGCGCTTTTACGGACCGCGTAACTCATCTGGTAGCGGTCAATCATGGAGGAGCGAAATACAACGTGCGTAGTCCTGGTGATAATACCCTTCTTTAGTTGAGCTTTCCCTGAGTCAGTGCGCTCTGGAGCGGAAGATACCAATTCTTACGCCGTCGTGGATAACGGATAGCTACCAGGTTTGGCTGAGGGGAGATGATGTCGATTTACACGAGGTGTGTACTGCTACGATTACCACCACCGCCAATCACAAATATTTCAAACCAGAGCACTGAGAAACACCGTCTCTCCATCTTCTCCAGTGTTGTCCTGTGTCCATCCGGGATCACCGATATAATTCGACGAACGCAAATTAACAAGTTGGTTACGGAGAATGGTGGACAGTATTTGAAGAACCTAGAACGCCCTGTTAGAGTAACGCACTTGCTATGTTCTGGTGACGAGGAGACGGATAAGATGCGATATGCAGAAAAGTTCAACAGCAGAGGCGAGGCCAATGTCCATCTTGTCTGGGAAGAATGGTTTTGGGATTCTCTAGAGTTTGGAGGTAAGTCGGATGTTCTGTCGTCTATGTCGTTGCCTTACTGATAGTTTTTTAGGCCGTTTTGATGAACAGACGTATCAAGTTCGGCGTCCGCGACCAGAACGCAAATCATTACCCGAAGGTTCGTGAATTGTTTGTTTTATCTGTCAATTTTGACTGACTTTCACCATAGAAACCACTTCTCCTGCATCCACATTCCCAGGATTCACCAACCAACCAGAAGAAACAAATTCATCGAAGGCCCAAGAACCCTCCTTGCAAGATGAAGCAGAAGAGGAGTTGGCGAACGTGCAGCGCCTTCCAGCAGCGACACTCCACCTGTGGGGGACGCTCCTCAACCGTCGTGGTTACGAGATATCAGATGGTTCTGTCATCAAAAGTCCTTCAAAAGCCCCGCGACCTCTCTTGTCAAAATCAGCGCCCGAAGTACCAGAAAAGGACAACGGAAGCCTGATCTCCCAATTCAGGCGCTCAAATTCCTTTGCTCCCGCAAGACCAGAGGCGGCCGCACCAGGTCGGCCGCAGCCTTTCAGACGCTCTCGGACAACAACCGAGGTGAACTTGAAGGGCGACGTCACTGGTTCCTTCATGGCTTCGGCCCAACCTGGTCAAGAGAGTAATGGCGAGGCTTCGACCTCAGCTGCTGTCATGAATTCTGGATTCTTTGCTGGTCTCAAGTTCACAGCATTAGGGGAAGCCAAGAGCCCTTCGGTTCGGGCCGCCGTCGAAGAGAATGGAGGAAGGATGATGATGGGGCTGGAAGACGAGGATGTCGACTTCGTTATTGTTCGTTTAGTCAGGTACAATGTTTCCCTCAATTTCGCCAGACAAATAGCCTCACTTTTGTTGTGCAGCGGTAGCAAACTCTTCCAGGAGGAAGCAGACGAGCACCAGAAGTCCAAGTACCGAACGGAATGTTGGCTGGAGCGCTGCGTATTCGAAGATCGTGTTTGTCCTCCAGACGATCATATCACCTTTTTGCCTTTGAGCATCGCTTCACCTGTTCCAGGCGAGTTTAGTCCGCCTTGTTGCCAGTTCTCTGTCTAACCTTTCAATTCTAGGCGCCGAGAAAATCAGTCTGAGTTTTTCTGGTTTGGATCAAGCAGAAGCGATGTGGATAACGCGACTTTTACGCGCTTTAGGTCATTCTTTGCTAGAGTTTTTTTTATATCTTCTGCTTGTTAATGCGTTTTCTGGATAGGCATGAAGCTTGAGCAATTCTTCTCACGTAGATCAACTCATCTGCTCTGCCCATTAGCCACTGGGCCAAAGTTTGAAAAGGCATGCGAGTGGGAAACGCCTGTCATCACTTTACAATGGTTGGCTACAATTGCTACCACTGGTGTGATTCCTTCGGCCGAGGGCTTCTTGGTTCCTGGGCTTCCTCGAAATGATAACAGATTCCCTACGGAAGAACTTATGGATGTTGATATCGATCCAAAGGGGAAGGGAAAAGCTGTCGATAAGGGGAAGGGAAGAGTGCTTGCTGAGGATTCCACGACGGAAACCATATCCAGTGATATCGGAGGTACGCTACCCACACATCCTTCGTACAAGCAACTAACAAATATGTGTACCAGACGTCATTCTCCCGCAACGAACACCGACAAGTAGGCTTGATACCCCCCTAAGTAACCTTGGCCCTCGTCGACCATCAGTGTCGCCTAGTCGGACACCTCTCGAAGTCACTCTATTTGGTCGAGTCGACGGACCATTAGCAACCTCAACACAACGATACCCACCTCCAACTACGCCCAGACAGGTGGAGCGTCGTCCTGATATTTTTCCGCGTAAATTGCCATCAGTTACACCACCTAAGCCTGTCGGTTCTCCCTCTCGAACAAGGTCATCCCCCGCCATTCAAAAGACACCACGACATTACCATACCCTTTCCAAAGTACTCTCAGCTCCAACAGCCTCCTCAAATCTCGGGCGGCAACCAACCCCAAGAGAGATCGAACGGGAAAGGAGGCAGATCCGTATTCCATCATCAAAATCGCCATCACCGTTGAAAATTCCACGACAGCCACAGAACCATGTGCCCATGGACTCACCGACCAGGATGCCTAGAGATGTGGCAAAGGCGCTTGAGGATAACATCACCACTCTCTTAGGGAAACGCCAATCTCCAGAGGGCGAACCTCCACCACCTGCGGCCAGGCCAGGCAAACGCCAACGCCCACAACGCCCCACCCGGTTACAGTCGCGACAACCTTCCGCCGCACAACTGGCCGACATCCCCTACGTGCCTCTCCCTGCATACGATGATTCCATGAATCCATTCAATGGGGTTGACGAGTTGAATGTTCTTGACACCAATGTGGAGGAGAGTATACGCGTCACGTACGAGGACCCGAAGCAACAGGAGGAGACGAAGCGGCTGATGAGCCTTCTCAACGTTGGCTCGAAAGTAGAAGCTGCTGCCTCTGGTGGGTCGCAGATGAAGAATGTAGGTGGGGGTTCCATCGGAACACGGAAGAGTGCTAGGATAGCGGGATTTTGATGATCTCTTTTGGCTGCTATTTTTCGAGGATGGTTATATTTGCATCGCCAATGTATCTTGGGCCTTCTTTTCTATATGTAATACCTGCGTCGTACTCTTTTGATTAGTACGCCCTGAGGATGTGCTTCAAGTCGTTTCTGGGTGCAAGATACTAATTTAAAGTGCCAGAATTAGATGACCATGCGCTTAGGTGATCAATGAGAATGGACATGTAACTTTGTTGTTATAATGCTGGGGTATCATCTGAACAAACGGTAAACCGTTGGGCATTGCGTTCAAGGTGGATCAGTGGGCAGAATTCGGACATGAGTCCCGTTGCTTATGTAAGAGGATCCGACTTCTTTCCAACTTCTTTCACTGCTTCAATTTTTTGAGCAGATCTGGACTACTAGTGCTATGACATCGGAAAATAGAACGACACTAATAGCTATGTAACTTCTCTGGGATTGGCGGCGAGATCGGCCATTGGTAAACTGAATGATTTTATTGGTCACTACTTATCAGAACCCGAAGTGTTCATGTAATGCTCGGGCACAAACCCAACGAGGTACCGTAGCCAGTTCTGACTTCTCTGAGTCGGAAACCTCCGAGTCCTCAAATCCTTGCTACTTTAGGTGCGCTTCGAAACGAAGAACCCGCCTTATCGGCATGGACAGTTCAAAACTTCATGGCTGTGCAATCTAGGCTGTGATTCTCGTCATTGATACAGTATGCCCAATTCAATATGTCTGTAGAAGTCTTTCTCCTCCCCAAGGCCGTTCATAATGTCCATTTTTATCTAGAAAAGTTGGCGCCTATGCGCCTTCCCATATCTCATAGTGCAGTGTCCTACTTATGTACTGAACGCCAACTCTAAAAGTATGGTATGGCATAGACTCAGCCCAGAGTGTACTCTACAAGCACCCCGCCCGACTCACTGTTAGGTGCAGAAGTTGAGGCTATGTTATAACTTGGGCGCCTCTCCCCCGCCGACCGGCGCGGATCTGGATAATTCGATAGCGAAGAGATGTGGCTATACTTGTGCATCATATGGACAGCTGATGCACATAATCCATGACGTCGTTGGTTCGTTCCTATTGTCTCTTCACCTAACCGTCTGCACGGTGTGTTGGAACACTGCCTTCAGAAGCATGCCATAAACACGTCCCAAGGTATAAAGCCCGTCTAGATCGACTGCAGAAAGTCAACAGCATCTTCAGAACTATCACGCTAATGGCACACACCCCCCACTCCATCGCCAAGTCCGTCCGTGACCCAAGCTCCAGTGACTCCTTGCACTTAATTGAGGATTCTATCAAAAAAATCAAGGAGCATACCAAAGTGCGTTGAAGTTTTACATGGTAGCGGCAATCTATTGAGGTGATTCTACGAATGAAGAACCCAGCCATGACCAAGGACTGTGCCAGCAGACAAGCCTGCTCGCCTAGCCGCGTCAGTGCCATAACTTGTAAATTGATCAGAAACACTCATGGCCTCCGTGCTCCAGTGCATTTCAATCGCTCCAGAAAGAGGCGAAGGACAGGCTAACTCCTGGGTACATACCTAATAAATCTCGTATTGAGAAATTCAGCAACGCCTTGGCTGGGTGCTTTCCCCAGACCGGCGTAAGTCCCAGTTTCTACTAGACTCTAACGAGCTTGGTTCAACCAATCAACTGAAAACGTGACTTTAGAGTTCTAACGAGCCAACCAAGGCGGAGCAGGAGCAAGTCCGGCGCATCCAGGACAACCGGGCATCCGCTATCGCCGTCGACAGTGCATTCGCAGCACCAAATTCCACTGTGGACTCTAATATTTCGATAACCGGATCTCTCGACAACATGATCAAGCTCGCAAAAGAATGTAGGTCATTATTAATCATTCATTCTATCGTTTTTGTTTAATTCAGTTTTCCAGTGGGCCTCACCGACAGATCCACGCGTGCTCCTGCTGCAGCCATTCGTTCTCCTGGCGCAACACCGTCTATAACTTTAGGCTCCGGCCATACCTTCATAATTACTTGAAGACACAAACTCGACCGCGCCCTAAGAGTAAGGATGTAATCCATCAGACACTTAAACGTCTGTGATAGTGGCACCATAGATCCCTCTATCTAGGTTTTTTAGCAGGCGATACGAAAGTACATAGCCGAACGCGCGCACGATCTTACAGTAATATCTCATAATACCAACTAATGCTATGTCTTGAATCTCTGCTCAGCATAGGTTAAATAGCTCTATTTTTACTAGCAAAACAAAAAGTGTTTGGGTAAAAGGAAGTCTAGCGGTGCTAATGGAACATACTTATCATAAGTCTGCACTCTGTCCCCAGCCCAGACCGTCATCATGACAGACTGAACGATCAAATCAAATCACTTGATTAAAAAGGTCTAATACCTAATACTAATAGACAAAGTTGCCCCAGGTTGGACAAGTCCCACCAGTTAGTATGACTTGTGATCAAACATCATGATTGCATGCCATTTTTTCTTCTCTGCCCCTAGAACGCGCCCGACTGAGCGAGTGCCAGCCTGTCCATCATCACATATGACCATGTCCATGTCACCGCTCGCGCTCATAATGCCATGGCAAAGCAAAACCTCTGACTTCAGTTTATATGAATCATCCACATTTTGGATTACTGCTCTTCAATAAGGCTCCCACCGTGATTGAGAACATGGCTCTTATAGCGGAGTCTCGCTTTCTTCAAGAAGCCCCTTTCTTCGAGACGGATGCAAAGGAATTAGGGCTTACAATAGGATACCAGGCGCTGAGTACCCGCCGGAATCCCGATCGCTATGACCGTGGCATTTACTGTGAGCCTATTCACTGGTCGTAACTTCGGCTATCTTATTCCAGTTGACTCTGTTCTAAAGGGAATCCTATGACCGTTAACCTGATGAGAGGCGTGCGAGAAAAACAAGCTGGAAAGAAAAAGAGATGGGAATTGAGTGCAGTTCTGGACCTACCGCTAGAATTGATCTACGAGGTCCGTTGAAATTTACCGAAACATCGATCAGATTTTCGCTCCAGCATACGTGACTCTAGATCTTTGGCCATCTGCATCCCTTGGACGTCTATCACATTGCCCAGGCAGATAAAGCTTTACGTGGAATTGTACTAGCTCCCGGCGCTGTCTCTATCTGGAAAGCAAGTTTCGAGTGCCACCCAAAGCTCCCGAGCTGCCCTTCAGATATGTCTGAACCACAATGGACCTCGCTTCTCTTTGGGCCTGTCGTCTGCGATGTTAGTCGTTCTACTTTCATGCTACACGAGTATCTCATCCCTTCTTAGGAATGTTCTAAACATCATGCTTTCCCCGATATTACGTTCCGTAGGCGTATATGTGCGGAATGCTGGTCCAATAAGCAGTGCGTTTTTGGCAGCCGTACATTTATTACAAAGTTTCCCTATTCTTTTTTTGTAGACAAGTTTTGTCACGATATACACGCATGGGTGAAGAAGCAATTTTTGCCTCACACGACCCTATTTGGGATCTGGTCCCAACATTCTATAGAGGTGACCTTCATCCCCCTCAATACTGACAGTGGCATAGTTAACACCCACCAGAGACGAACGAGAATTACACCTACAATTACAAGAACCATAACGGCTACTGTATTCTACAAGATCTTCAAGACACTGCGCGAAGACTTGAAGAATTTCGATTAAAAGATTTAGACGGTGATATGGGTACCACCAACACCGTAGAAACTTTCACAAGGACTACCAAAGCTCGTATCGTCGAACTAACAGAGGTTAGGCTAATATTCTCTTCGTTTGACCCGACCCTTTGCTGAGTTGCATAAACAGCATGCATATATTTGCGGCAAATGGGCTAAACGCATGATATATAATGATTTGGGTAGGAGCTGGGCGATTTTGGACCAGTAAGGGAATTGGCAGGGATGGTGAACTACCGGCACTGATATACGGATCTGTTCCTCCTTTTTTCTCCAGACTACGCGCCTACATGGAGAAACTCGGCTATGGCTCTGGTGATATCCTTAGGAGCACCCATGTCATCTATACGACCCCCGACACCAAGCCTTTAGGGTATTCGCGCCATGGTATGTTGGCTATCAAGATTACAACATACCCTAGTTGCTGATCGTGCTATGTGCAGTGTGGAAAAAATTCAAGCTGCAGGTTGGGGCCCACATAGCTTTTGAGAAGGACAGAGAGCTTGGTAAACTGCATTGGGCTCTTCTGGGCTCACGCAGGCAAGTTATCAAGGCGGCATACCTTGAGTACCAGAAAACTTTGGACCCGACTACATGGACATCTCTTCCAAATTACGGAGAACTCATGAAATACGAGGCCTTCTCAGCTTTATTGAAAGATACAAACACTACAATAACCGTCTCGGACTGTAGTGGCGCACTTGCTATGCTACCAGAATATCTTGACGATTGGCGCCAGAAAAGAGTAATTTTCCTTCTAATGCGACTTCCAAAGCAGAAGACAACAGTCAACGGTATCGACAGACTAAACCTCGCGGCAAATCCATTTATGTGCGTTGGCTGTGAGACTGGCCAAGGGCGAGGCATGTGTTTGTTTGGATGGGAGGATATCTGCTGTCACGGTCACTGCAAAGCATTGGTAAAGCGTGGAGGCAAGAACCTCAAGCTCAGTGAATCCGGATCGGCCGTTGCAACCCCTCTAGTTCTTTTCCTAGGCTTTGACCCACTTACAGCGCTGTTAAGTGAGGTCGATCAAATGGAAGCCAGACTCTTATGCATCCGCTGTCCTGGAAAAAAAGTGTATTATGCCAGCGAAAAACGGCGCAAGGTTTATACTTGGAAGGAATATGTGAGTACCTAGCTCCGTGTGTTCACGATTACCAATCACATGGGTCGTTGACGGTCATTTTTCGTACAGATCATGCATGTCATTCAGACGTTCGATAAAGCACACACAGAGAATAGTTGTGGCCTCTTGACACCCGAAATTACCGCTCTGTGCCGGCAGCATGAAGTCGCACACCCTGACAACCGTGACAGGGCATGGAGCTGCACTCACTGTCCCACGCATCTCGCAAATTTTGTGGCGCGCAAGCAAGCCCAGAGGCATGCTCAGAGAAAGTACGTCTGTGCCTTCAATATACCCGTTATACATCGGCCTGAGGTGGCTCATAGGCACAAGATATCCATGCCTGTAGAAGGAAAGGATTTTTTCCACTACAAAGGATTAGACGCCGAGCAAACACCAAGGCGGCTTTTCACCATATCTGAAGACGAAGAATTTACGTGTACAATATGTACGAACAGAGCAAACCGACTCTATCAACTGTATCAAGTCAAACAACACCTGTATAGCAAGTATGTCGGTCGTGAATCTTCCTACCAAAAATTAGACACTCACTACTGGTCTCATGATGGATAGACATGGTATATCTGAACCAATTCTAGATACGCACTTCGTCAAAGTTCAAATATTATCAAAGACTATGGTACTACCCAAATCCGGTCCTGCCCGGTTCTTCACCCTTTCGAAGTATACAAGCATCAGTTCTGTTTTATCCCCCGACGCACTCGACCTGGGCGTGACCATGAAACCCAAGTACCATGTCACCTCATCGTATATCGTTGGTGAAAATTGAAAGGTTTACATTTTTGTAAGGGGCAGATAGAAAGTGCCGTGTCGTGACGTGCCAAGACGTGACACTACCGTGACTGCAGTGGTCACTGCAGTGCAGTGCAGTGGTTCAGTGTGGTGTAGCGTAGTACAAGTGGTAGGCCACATCGTTGTATGTAAAGCTTTAGGTCAGTTATAAACGTCCAAAGACTGTGAGAAACAGTACAATGTCACACAGGCTCAGCCACATGTCAA
>JABCKU010000316.1:4026-14633 GCA_018221655.1 Myochromella boudieri | reverse complement strand
GATCTTGAGTCTCTGGGCAGCGACTGTCTTATATCTTTCACCTGCGATGCATTAACATTATTTCCTCAACCGTGTTATTAGGATTCTGGTCACCTGTCAGCTGTCGAGCGACGATGGCGAACCATTAGGCTCTATGATTAGCACTGGTAGACATCAGTGCCATGTATCCAACGTTGCGTGATCTTACCAAAATAGCAGGACAGCCACCATCCTCGATCCGTTGCAACGCTCGTGGGACTCGGCTGGGTATAACCATAAATATTATTCTGCTCAGTGAATTTGCTGATGTCACAGACGTATCTTGTGGATCATATATGGCCAGCGATACACCGAAACTTACCTTACTCCCCGAAAATACAAGGCCTCTTTTACGGTGCACGAGGTGTATCAGGAAGGATTTCAACTTCTCTTTGTCTCTTATAAGCCACTCTCCCATGGAGCAAACCACTTCCCCCCAACTTCGGCATCACTCGGAGCCACGACCTCGGTTTCAAACCTTTTATCAGGTCTGATAGAAATACATTACGCTCACACCAAGTTCTGCTCATTTCCAGAAAGGCGAGTTTCTTCCCAGTTCCAGTTTATGAAGTCAATGATCTCATCGATCACTCTAGGCATCGTTCCTCCCACTACTGGATGATAGATTTCGCTGGCAGGCTTTATTAACGTCCCTAATCCCCAGTCTCCCGAAGTAGCTCTGGAGTTTTGGCAGCTGAAAGCTCTCAATCCCACATCTCTCGTGACACATTGATTTTCACGTCACTCTCGCGCCTGCGCTCAACATTGCATCTGCGACTAGACACATCCATTAATGATATACCCAGCATCAAAGATAATAATCACGCCGTCTGACCATATATTGATGGGCGTCTGTCTCACTTGTCGTCTCGAACAAAGTTCTCTAGATGCGCCCTTCTAAACGCCCGTGTCCATATCTCTTCTAATCTTAGTAACATCAGTGATATCGTTCAAGACACAGCAACCTCAACACTCGTATGCACCAGCTGACTCCTTCCATATTCGGAGCATTTAATGGATGGTGATACCACGTCGGACATCGTTGGGATGTCGGAAAGGCGGTTTGACGTAAGTCGAAGAGTGGGAACTTGGCAGATGGTTTTTGCCCTTGTGACGATTACTGCCGATCCCATCAGCTCAAGCAAGATACCATCCATTGTATCATTGGTAAAGGCGATGCGGGTGGGTTGTGGGTTGTGCTACGAATTGGAACTAGGTGAGAACGGCACCTCCTGGGAGTACGCCTGCGAGCCGAGTTTTATTCATAATCATATAATGTTTGTGATTTTAACTCCAAAATGATTTCATCTCTGTGGGTTGCGGGCGATGTGGGTTTGAAGGTGTACTGATTACAGAATATAATATATATATATCGTACCGGCGTCATTCTATATCGGTTCAGTACAATCGTCCTGCATTCTAATTAGTGAGCGTGAGCGTCGTGGTAGCAGTATCCTTGGCTATTAGTATTACGATACAAATGATTTGAGCTGCGAACGCTGCTGGACCAAGACCAAGCCCGGAATTTGCCGGTGGTAGTATTCGCAGATTTTTCCATCAATCTTCCACACATTGATCTACCACCATCATGACTACTTTCTTCTCCTCTCCCCACCATCACCCTCGATCTCCAAAGTCATGGCTCGATTCCCCACTCTCTTTCAAGTTCTTTCTTTCGTTGTATATCTCGCCAGTACTACCTTACCACTGGTCCGCGCCCAACTGGGCGGCACGACGCTCTTAGACCTACCCAGTTGTGCACTGATCTGCGCTGTTCCTGCTGCTGGGGCTGAATCATGTGCATTGTACGCAAAGCCCTTGGTATACGCACCTCACTTTTTGAAGACTAACCTTTGGTAGAATAGATGCAAAGTGTCTCTGCAAGACTCCGAGATTCAGAGAGGCAACACTGAAGTGTGTCAACACCAGCTGCCCGAAAGAGGATAAAGGTCCTTCTCGGGAAATACTGGATGATGTCTGCGCAAACTGTATGTCTCGCTCTTCCTAACATCTCTTGTTCCGTTCCGTAGTGCTAACCCATTTGTGTTCAGTTCCACCACAGCAGTCGTCTACCTCTGTCATTGCCAGCAAGTGTACTTATTCTCATGTCTCCCCTTACTTACACGTCCACACTAATAGCTTCCGGTACCAAATCAGCCTCTTCAATCGCTCTCACCACCACCGTCGTGAACACTCAGGCTACCCAGAGTACTGTTACCGTCAGCACCGCGAAAGCCAACACCGACACCACCCCATCTCCTACACACGCCGATCCCTCACCCACTGATGCCATCGATTCCAAACCCCCATCTACCCTTACCGCGAGCGACTTTGTCCCTACGCTGTCGGGCACCACACTCCTTGTCTCGCCAATAAGCACGGATATAGTGTTGAGCACGATCACGGCGTCGACCCTGCCCACAGACAATGCAGCGATGGCGATAACAGGAACTGGGTGGATGGCGGCGTTTGTGATGGCGGCCATAGCGGCACTGTGAGGTTAGACGTATGGCGGGATAGATGGTTGTACATATACCCCGATGGCTAGGGGTTGGCACGCTTGTCGTTCCGTCCCTCTTCCATCCATACTGTTACATGTCCACAGCAATCGATGTATTTTTTCGTTCTTCCGCTTGTCCTTCGGGCCTTTAAGATGACCCAGTACCTTTCGTCAACGCTTACTGGAGCTCCCCCTACGTACTCACCTTTGTTTCCTCTAAGTATGGGGCTCGGGACTAACCCATTCATCCTCGTGACTTTGCCCCTTACTCAATTTTGCTCTTCCAGATACCAAGAACGAGGCCGGTTTTGTCTTTGTCCTTGTCATTGGGATGAGGGGACGAGGTACGTGCATCGCCTTTGCTACATAGGTTTCCTCCGCTGATACTGACTATGCTCTCGGTAGCAATGTTATTTTCCAATCGTTGTATTGCTTGCGTCATGACATCTCCATCAGGATTCTAACTAGTACCATGGGTTTAGGAGTGGGTGGTAGGCACATGTATTCGCTTCGCCTGAGATATGTTCTACTACGAGCCACCCTTTGCATAACCACTGCCCTCGCCGTATCGTCCAAGCCGCAAAAACTATGTTCTTTGTTTGTGGACCGAGCTTCTATGTGAATGATCATAGGCTCTTCATGTTTTATTTCGTCCTAGGGCCTCGCGACCATCAAATCTCCGTACCAACGGAAGTCAAGCATTTCCTCTACCTATTTATGGCCATTTGACCGACGTCATGCCTGCCAAGTGATCATCAGCCGAATAATTGACTCATGCATGTGGGTACGACTGCACTCTAATTGAAATTTTACTGAGGTTACCACCTGTTACCACCTTTTGACCACCACAGGCTCTAAAGCTACCGATGTTTCAACACTGTCGATCTCGGGGACTGAGTCTCTCCGCTGTTCCTAGTTTCGGCGTTTATGGCTACCCTGAGGGTAAAGCACAATCTGCCATTGAATGTATCACCACATCTCCCCTCGTCTATTCTCCAAGCATGGTACTTGGACCTCGTTCAGCTAATCTAACGAAAGTCCCTTGGCAGCAGCTAAGCAATACGTCTGATTCATTGCCCCAAGGTTGTGTGTATTTAATATCAACTGCTTTCATAGGATCCTGGATGCACGCGGCCGTCGTTCGGTGATATATCACGAACCCCTCTGGACACGATTTTTCCCTCATGCCGGAGTCTGCGAACTGGATACTCATTGAGGAAGGATGGGTATATTTGTCTATATAAATAATTACTGTACATATTATACTGAGGCGTATCGTACATGATTATTGGAAGCTATGACCCGATGAACTGTGAACTTAGCGAGGCAAATAAGCGTAGTGAAAAGCCCATATATCACGGTTTTGTATATTCCTCCTTCTGAGCATCCATTTCTGCACGGAATGCTTTCGACCGCCGTACCACAGAAAGCAATCCCTCGACATGCGTAGGTTTCCACCCAACTGGCATCCGCTCCTCGCCAAACCAATCTCGAATGTACTGCACCGGGACACCTTCCCGTCCAGCTGACTTCGTCCCAAAGACACCCAAGATAATAGACATCTCGCCTCTCGCTATTTCGGCATGAACACCGTCCAGCGGTGGTGATCTCTTCTCCCTCCGAATGCGAGCTCGAGCGAGATCGGCTGCATCCATTACTGTTGGAATCTCCTTGGTACCCGCCATATGATGGCCCAGCCCTGTATCCGCAATCAAATCGTCCAATAGTTCTGTGTTGACCTTGTTGGGGGCGTACGCCTCCCCAGGCAGTGCGTCGTCACGAACCAGACTGGCATCATGTTCGACGCGCCCGTGATATCCCAACTCATGGAGGCTGATGTTCTGAAATCGACGTAAGAGAGCAAAGGCACCAATTGTGATAAAGGCTGCGAGGGGTAGGGAGAGGCTGTAGCCTGTTTTGATAGCAGAGATCAAGTCCCAGATGCTTAGATTTTTGCCATCGCGGGGGCTACACGCAGAAACGAAAGTTGTTAAGCCTAACCCTAAAGAGAGTAGGAAGAAAACGTACAGGTACCCATGGTTTGCTAGTGCATTCAATGCGGGACACGGTGAACGACTATCTCCGGGTCCAGGAGCGCGCCATTCGTGGTGGTAGTTTTCCCCCGTGTGGTGGGATTCGTCTATAGATGGATGAACGAAGAGAGAAGGCATGGTAAGTAGAGTTTGTATTACCTCTCGGGTACGAAGGTTTTATATGTAAAGCGAGAAGAACATGATGAGCCAATTTGATATGGACAGGGACGTTAAACAAGGGGCACCGATCACCATGTTTCCGCCAACACAACATGCTGCCAATCATTCGATCAAGGGCTATCATTGTATCTCCTTGTGTGAACCAGAGATAACCGATGCTCATTCATGAGAATCCAAAGGCTGTGCTCGAGCCAGAAAGCCCACAGCATCTATACATCTGTTTCAGACGATCAGAATCATCATCATGATATACGAGCATGGGGAGTGTGGGTTAAAACATGATAATATCGACACACGCTCTCTTCAAGGCCGTTGACCCAGTGGGTTTTTGCCTGTTTTCGTGGGGACGTTCGGCCAAAGTTCAGGAACAATTCAACGGTCATACAAATTCAAAATGTGACTTACCTCCGAGAGATTTACAGAATTTAGTGAAGGTTTGAACTTGGGCTGAGATCCGTAGGCATGTATGGTTGGCATGGTGGCCATTGTCAATGATGGTCGACGATCGATGGAGGCAAGGAAAACCGAGGTGTCAACAATGATGTATCGCCAAGAATAGACTACGTTCATCAATGACTGATTATATTAATGAATTGGTAATGATATATCCCCAACTAAATACCTGTGTGCCTCGCCTTAGGAAATAAATCTCTAAATAGTGTCCAGGTGTAATTATTCAGAGAGAAAACGACGTAAACGTGGATCTGTTATATCTTGACTGGTATCTTTTACCTGTTCATAGGAGGGTAGTGAATCGGGTACTGTCGAACCACGTGACGGGGACTGTGGCTCAAACGGAATATTTAAAACATTACGCGTCTCCACTATCTCCTCTTGAATTCCAGATGCGAGTTCCTCCAAATGCTGCAACCGCGACGTGAGATGAACTATACGGCTGCCGCGAGCTCCAATGCTTGCTGAGATAGTGTCCCTGCCATTTTGTCCTTGCGAAGGCTGGGTGTGCATAGCAGCTCCTGAGAGGCGAGACTTTCTCAGTGAGGATGACTTCCCCTGAAATTTATGTCGCTTATATAGACTATACGGTTTTACTTGGTGGCAGTCAGTACAAGCTGTCTATGGGAAGGGGAACACCTGCCTTGGCGGTGGGTTTCTCTATCGTCTCGATTGCCATACAGGAGATTGAGGAAACGATGTCGAGGGCTACTACGAGGAGTATGTGATAGAGGTATCTCGATGTTCGTTGGTTGTTCAGTCGATCTTGCTAACCTAAACGTTTGTATCTCTGACAGATATGATGGCATGGTCACGATTGAATTGTCTAGCAAAGACAGACGAGCTTACCAGGTGTTCCAGATGCACGTGAAAGTGATGAAGCTAAAATGGAGACTGAGTATCTAGTAATTCCGGCCCCCAGAAGCATGATTTCATAACAAGTGGTAACTCACTCTGGGGAGAGAATGAGGGAAATTGTTGACTTTCCGCCATCTCGTACTGTGAAGTAACCTAAATGATAACAGTATGTGAGTGTTTAAATCATTCACTAAATTTGTGGGAATCGCTCACATTGATATTTCCTGTAAGAGACGATTAGGAAATCAAGCATCAGCGAAGTGCATGCGTATACTATCCTGGATGGATGATTGTGTTACCTTCTGGATGAGGATGCGAAGCACGGGACCGCGTCTTCCATACGCAGAAAAGTATTACTCCAAGGAGGATTAACGCACCCAATGACCCCCCTATTGCTGAGCCTAAGAGAATTGGCTTGGTTACGCTCTTAGCAAATGGTACATCTGACTTTGTTGGCCCAGTGGGAGGTACTGTACCCTGCGGAGAATTAGTTCATGGGTGTGATCTAAAGAAACAGATTGATCACATTTGGGGATGCGAGAGAATAGAAAGAGGGCGTGTAAGTGAGATAATCCAAGATAAATTGGGTATTGGAGGCGTTATTGACCACAATGGACAACGTGTGATTTCCCGCACTGAGTGTGTTATTTGAAAACCAGAGAAAATTTGTTTGCGCTTCCCCCTGATGGTAGATACGGTTCGTTGGAGTTCCGTCCAGCGTGTATGTGACTGAGATCGTTGCGAGCTGATCAGTCTGAGTGCTGGGTATTATTCCATATGCTGCTACTGATGTTCCTGGGGCAAACTGTCAGCATCGATCAGGGTCCAACGACGTATAGCACACCATTGAAGGGAAAGGTGAGCTTGTGGCCTGTTCCATTGTTAGATATATTCATCCCGTTTCCGAAGGAGGAGAATGAAAGTTGGGTTTGAGGTCCGAGGACAGAAACGATAGTAGAATTTGTAGACCGTGTCCAAGAAAAAATATCTTGATATTGAATTATTGGATCATCATCATCGACGATTATAGTTTCGCCAGAGAGGGGCGTGTTTGGCCCCGCCGCGGCAATTGCGTAGTCAAAAGCAAATTTGTTGGGAAAGTCTTTGATTCTAATTGTATGTGGCGTATCATCAAGGGGGGGCGTTCGGAAAAATAGACGTTCAACTTGGGCCTCGGGCACCATTGGGTCTCCCAGGGGGACTAATGTATCTACGTCACCTCCTCCGTCGATGCTGGTAGTACAAGATACAGGGCTGCCCAACGATGAGTAAGGTGGAGAAACAATGAATACAGATAACGAAATCCCTGCCAAGAAGGCATCACTATACAAGCTCGCTCGAATAAACGATTGAACGAACCATGGAAAGTGATGCCAATATCAGATGCTGGCCCTTTGTCGTTCGATCGCAGCAAAGAACCTCCCAAATTTTGCACTGTTGTAAAGTTGACCCAATCCCTGGGGGCCGTGAAGCGTGGGCTGCTACTATCGATGAGAATGTTAGCCATCTTTGTGAGAATTATAAAATGCGACAGGGCTTTATATAAATGTGTCCAAATGATCGTCCCACTTACTTTTCATCCCACCAAGCGTTTGGATGTTGGGATAGATCGACCGTACCTGAAATGACATGGCTAACGAAGGCATTTCAGGAGAATGCCAAAGATACGATAGATCATTCAAAGATCAGATCACCTGTAAACGTTTCGAATTGGCAGAGAAAGCATCTTTCGGCTACTTCCGAGCCCTGGAAGCACGAAAACGGCGAAGGGCACTGAATATCCGTGGATATTTCAGTCTGAGTGTATTTCTTTTCAGGCACGAATGTGATGAGAGGTTGACGGTCCTACTGGAATAGTAAAGTCCATCTCAAGACTTGTGGTGGCCCTGAACGTGGATAGGCTACGAATTGGTCGGCGGGCGCGTATCCCTTGATTCTGACTAAAATTGACGAATGGGGAGCAGATGATACGAGGATACTGCGGATTTAGTAGTCATATCTTCAAGAAGCTGAAGGGTGATTGTTAGATATGCAAGCTCGTAGAATGAGTTGAAGGGTTTACGAAACTCGAGGTACTGTGGCGCTTGTAGTTTCCATATTCCATCGTTCTGTCCCAACACCTCATCCTTTGGCCATTGCCAGGGTTCACAACTGGACCCGGTTTGACGTCGCTGGCCGCATTTGTGGGCTATTGGTGCTACAATGCGGCTCGTAATAAGTCAATGGCACAACATGCAAATACGTAGATTGTGGGTGGCAATGCCCTTGGCTAAACAATGACACAAGGAGGGGATGGCGAGGGTAGGGCGTGACAATGGAGCAATGCGATGCGAGGTACAACGCAATGAAGCTGGCAGATCTGTCGATGCCGTGAAGGGCGGACACAGGATCCAGAAGGACCTGAGGAATGTAGAGATAAGCAATTAGACGCAGAATGAAACAAGTAAAAGAATGAAACACCAAGGCGCGTTTTGAAATGGTGTATCTTTGAGAAAGCCTATATGATTCATATCGTAGTAATGAAATTGGTGCAGGTGTTGCGCTTGCAGGGAGTTGGGAGCACAAACAAATAATCCGGGTCATCTTGAGGCAACGAGGGAAGTGATCGGATAGCTGCTGACTAATCGCCGATTTTGGACGGTTGCTGTTCTCAACACCTTCCGCATTTGGCCTGGAATAGCGGAATGGGCTTCTCGAGTTTCTTACTTCAGCTTATAAGTAATACCTATATTACTCACAGCAAGTACTTCTAACAGTTCTTCGATGGAAGTATCACTCTGACAGAAAGCGGCCCAACCGTGGATCCTCTGTATTATCCTTCTCGTAGGGGGGCAGCGAGTCAGGCACCGTAGAAGCCCCATTGGAATTACTTGCTGCAGCTCCACGAGATGTGGATACAATATTTGAGGTGTTACGTCGCGTTTCCTCAATCTCTGCCCGAATTCCAGAAGCAAGCTGTTCCAACTGGTGTAACCGCGAAGTGAGGTGGTCTATGTGGCTTTCAGGTTCTCCGATACCCTTTGACGTGGTATTTGATGCCTGAGATAGCAAGTTCTCTCCTATCGGGTGGAGCTTTCTTGGAGATTCTGGTGCTCCCTCGCGGTCTGCAGAAAGAAGGTACGGCGTTACTATACAATGGGTCAGTATTATGATTAACGATGCAAGAGTTACGTACCTTCTTGGCGAACGCGTTGAGCGCCTCTCAAACCGCCCAGAAGATTGTAGAGGCGATTCCGAGGACTTTGAGGACTGGCGAGTGAATTACGAACTGCCTCTGTTCGTTGGTCGGTGGGGCTCGTGATTAGTTGTTGCCTCTCTATAGATGTATGAGGGCACTGTTCAAGATGGGGCTAAATATTTATACGGCCGTACCAGCTGCGCCCACTGAAAGACTCTCCAATGGTGACGTAACATCTGCTATCACAGTTAAATAGCGAGTATTTGTAACATATAACGTGATGTAGCCTACCCACTGGGGATCGAGTAAATGTTTGAGGAAATGATTGAGGAGGGTGTACTTCCGTCATCTCGCGGGTGAAAGTCGCATGAGGGAAAGCACTATGATGGTCGTTATTATTGGTACCTGGTGTACCTAGAAGAGACTATGGATTTAGGTGAATCAATGTGGAAACAATAGGCCACAACTTGCCGCTATCGTGCTTACGGTCAGATTTACGACATCGTGCACTCCGTTGCCACAAAAAAAGCAGACTAAGGAGTAATAAAACTCCAATAACTCCGCCTACCACAGCACCTATAAGAGCTGGTTTTGATGCGCCAGGAGCCGCGGTCATGGTCGCATCAGGCCCGACTGGATTTGTACTACCCTAAAGAAAATTAGTCTGATCATTCTATGCAAGGGGACTGGCTTGGTTACATTTGTAGATGTGGGAGCATAAAAAGACGGCTTGTAGACAATGTAATCCACAATGAACTGTGCGTTGAAAACCTCGTTAATCTGGATCAACAGGGTATGATTTCCCGCAGGAAGAGAATCGTTCGAAAACCACAAAAAGTTGGCTTGCGCTTCGCCTAAATGGTAGAGCCGATCTCTTATGTTTCCATCCAATGTATATGACAGTGAGATAGTGGCCAGGTCAGCCGAAGAAGCTGGTAAGATCCCATAGACTCCCAGAGACGTCCCTGTTGTTAACCGTTAGAGGTATGGCCAAACACGTATAATAGTTAAATGGCTTACCATCGAAGAGAAATGTGAATTGAGAAGTAGCTATACCGATATGTGTTCCACCGCCAAACGGCGAAAGCATTAACTGTGTTTGTGGAGTAAGTATCGGCACAACAGTTGAATTGGTAGTCTTTGTCCAGACCAAGGACCCGACATTGTAAGTAATTGCCGGATCATCGTCATCGACAATAAGGGTTTCACCCAGGAGTGGTGTATTTGGCCCCGTGGCAACAATAGCATAGTCAAAGGCAAAGTCGGTAGGAAAGTTCTTGATCTTAACCGTATGTAGCTTGTCGTCAAGTGGCGATGTTCGAAAGAAGAGGCGTTCCACTTGAACAGTGGGCATCTGAGGATCACCTAACGGGATGGAAGTATTCAC
>JABCKU010000315.1:0-14678 GCA_018221655.1 Myochromella boudieri | reverse complement strand
ACTACTAAATAAGTAAAAGATGTGCAAAGGTGTGTTGAACACGTTGCAACGAAAAGGTGTGTAAGGTGTGTTGAACACGTTGTAAAAGATGTACAACATACAGTAAAAGGTGTGTAAAAGGATATAAATAACGTACATGCATAAGAGGTGTGTCCATTGGCGTCCAATGACAGTAACTGTATGAGTAAAGAGGAAAAAAGGTAAACATGGTAAGGGAAAACGTAACAGGAGGGGAGAGGGCAGGAGGACAGGGAGAGGGGGGAGGGTGGAATGCTCATCTTTTTTGTTCATGTAAGACTGTGCTTAACATCAAAAGAGACCCCTCAATGAAACCCACTTAAGTGAGAGCAGACCTTATAATATCAGATCGACTATCATCTGATATATCATTAAGTCAGCTCCTGGAGACTACAAATAGGGAGTATATTGGGAAGACAGAAAATTGACAACAAAGAATCTGTGATGCTGGCGGAAGGCCTGGGTGGCTCATTGATCACCCATTGCCTTGAATCTATAGATTACCAAATACGCTCCCTACAAGACGTACATGCTTCATGACATGGGTATTATCTGCGCAAACGAGATGGTTAGCATGGAAAGACATAGCACCACTGACACATTCTCACACAACGTATCACCACACCGAGCCAGTCTGTGGGCTCCCAGGTGTTGGGCTTGGGATATTCTGGGGTAGCACGGTGCTACGGGGTGCGCCAGGGGCGGACTCTGGCTCTTTCCTCCATTCTACCTTTTCCACCCGCACCTCACCGTCGATGAGCTGGTAGACGTAGGTTACGATGACGGGGCCCTGTATGTCCATGAGTGCGAAGGACGGGATCGGGTCCCTGATACTTTTGTAAACGATAAATTTCTCGACAGTACAGATAAGGGCTGACCCGTTAAATGTACCTGTCCACGCGCCGGTGGCGGAGCCGGGGTTGACGAAGAATTTACCATCAGATTCAATAGCTTGGAAGCTTTACAAGAAATCAAGTAAAGGAAGATGGGGAATTTAAGGAGACGTACGTGTGTGTATGACCAGAAATGAGCACATCCACGTCCATCTGGCGCGCTATAGAGTTGAGGGAGTCCAGGTCGCCTGTTGGTATACACTGGTGGCCGTGTATCACACCGATCCTAATTGGGGAATGTACGACGGTAACAGAGAGTGGTGACGCAGAGCTCTGGAGAGGTCAGAAAGCACAACGAAGATTACCGGGATACGCGTACTTCGTCATAGTCACCCTTAACCACATGAACGTCAGGCGATATGGTCTTTAGGTACTCGTACGTCTCCTTGTCACAGACGTTGCCAGTGCAAAGGATTTGTTGGATCTTCCCTGGAACAAGGAGCTTTTTGAACTTTGCAGGAAGATCATGGGTCCTATGTGGGATGTGGAGGTCGCCAATAACGAGTACGAGGACCATCGTCGTTGAATACTGCGCGCTGGGTCAACTTGATTGAATAACAGCTCCAAACACACGATAAGATTAGATTAGATGAAGAGGGTCACGTTTCTAGTTTTTCGTGACTCAAGTGTGATCGATTTATGCTGAGATCGCTGAGAATCGTTTCTCGTTATCGATTGTCGCCGCGACCGTTCTCGACGATGTCCAGCTCTCTTACTGACTCTCTCCACGCCGAGCTCGAGGCCCACAAGCTCCTCTTCAACGACCTGCGCAAGCAGGGAGCCGACCCCTCCAAGATCGAGGAGTCCAAGAAGCGGCTGGGCGAATTACAACGAGTATACGCCCTCGCCACTAAAGATAAATCCAGCGAACTAAAAGATGGTACAAAAAAGCGCGAAAGACTTCTCCTTAAAACCGCAAAGGTCGGCCTCCTCCCCCCGCACTCCCAGTGCGAGGATTGTTGACTCACCACCCAGATATTCGCTAGGGCACCCGCGACTACGGTGCCGACGAGATGTATTGCCGTACCTACATCGAACGCATAGTCACCGACGTCTTCACGACATACGGCGGTGCCCAACTTGACACTCCTGTTTTCGAACGCAAGGATGTGCTCGCCGGCAAGTATGGCGAGGACCAGAAACTCATATTCGATCTCCAGGATCAGGGCGGTGAGCAACTGGCCTTGCGGTACGACCACACTGTCCCCCTCGCGCGGTACCTAGCTATGGGCGGCGCAAATGTACAGGCGCAGAGTAAGGTATGGCAGGTGGGCAAGGTTTATAGAAGGGACAACCCCGTCATGAGCAAGGGCCGCATGCGGGAGTTTTCACAAGCAGTAAGTGCTGCCTGTTTCTGTAACTATTAGTCTTATGTGCTCCAGGACTTTGATATTACGGGTATATGGGACACAATGATTCCTGATGCGGAACTGCTGAGTCTACTCTGCACCATCCTCACTCGACTCGACGTCGGCGAGTTCACCGTTAAGGTATGCTTCCGCATTCTTTTCTCTCCAGACCTACGCTTAGTGCCCTTCTCCAGCTCAACCACCGTAAGATCCTTGACGGCATCTTTGAGGTATGTGGTGTGCCCACCGACAAGATCCGTTCCATCTCTTCGGCAGTCGACAAGCTTGACAAGGTGTGTTTCCCTCACATGCACATTACCACTAGCTGACCCCACTCAGATGGCTTGGGCCGACGTAAAAAAGGAGATGACGGACGAGAAAGGGTTGGACCCCGCCATCGCAGACCGCATTGGCGAGTACGTCAAGCTCAAAGGCGGCCCCGACTTGCTCCAAAAACTCACCACCGACGCCACCCTCACCGCCAACGCAAGCGCAAAATCCGGGCTCGATGAAATGGGCATCCTCTTTGAGCTCCTCGATGCATTCCGCGTGCTCGACAAGGTAGAGTCTATTTCCAAACCATTAACGTCGTCTTAACCGGCACCTCCGTACAGATCTCATTCGACATGTCCCTTGCCCGCGGCCTCGACTACTATACAGGCATCATCTACGAAGCCATTGTCGAAGCCTCCGCCCCACCCGGATTCCAAGCCTCCACATCTACTACCACTTCTGTCCCTCCCCCACCCCCCAAAAAAGTAAAGAAGCCCAAGGCCTCCACCAACGAAAACGACGACGAGGAAGTTGACGAATCCCAAGTCGGCGTTGGATCCATCGCCGCTGGTGGACGGTACGACAAGCTCGTCGGGCTCTTCGCCTCCGCCGCTGCCGCTGAAGGCAAGAAATCATCTGAGCTCCCGTGCGTGGGCGTGAGCATCGGACTGGACCGCGTCTTTGCCCTGATCTGGCCTAAATGGGTCGAGAAGGGAATGCGAAGCCGAGATACAATGGCGTACGTGGTAAGCATGGGCGACGGACTACTGCGGGAGCGGATAGAACTGGTGCAGGAGCTGCGGGCAGCTGGGATCAAAGTACTGCGACTTTTCCTCTTCGTCTTGGAGATTATGCTGACGGTGAGCGTACAGGCGGACTTTTTAGCGAAAAGGAAACCAAAGCACCAAGTGCAGTTTGCCGCATCGGAGCGGGATGAGGTGCCATTTGCGATCATTATCGCGCCTGAGGAGTGGCGGGAAGGGCACGTACGCGTCAAAGAGCAACGGTGGGAGATTGCAGGCGGCCAGAAGGTGAAAAAGAGGGCAGACGCGGTGGACAAGGGGACCCAGGTAAAGCGAGACGCACTCGTCGCGTGGCTCAAGCACACGCCTACGCTTTCTGGGTGGGCAACTGGGAAACTGACGGAATAGTTATCGTTCTAATGGCATAGACAGTGATAGCATTTAGTCTCGGAAAACTATTCAACATTAATTTGGTACAAATCATGGAAGAGAAATGGCCAATGTAGGTTTAATAATCACGTCAAGAACTATGTAATATAAGAAAAGATTCAAGCGGGGAATGTGGAAGCTGAGAGTATTCTTAGAATGGCGCAGACCTTGTCTGTGAAATTTGACCATCGCGAGTGTCCATGTTATTGGCCTTTGGCACCAGGTCAGGAGTTGTCAGAGCCACTGGGGTGACAAGGGGTCCTTCTGGTTGGGAGTCTGCCACACAATCAGGCGCCCGTTCGATATCAGGAATCACACCCCTTAAGGCATCCGAGAAACCAAAGGTTTCAACAAATGACGATTCGGAGTGTACAATGATGAATATTACGAGGGGATAGAATGGCTAATTGGTAACAAGGTTAGATGATTTATGATGTGAGGCAGTCCACAAACCACTGTGAAACCCCAGAAACAGCCTTGGAACACTTGGTCCACAACTTCAGGAATCAATCCCGAACCAAAGTAGGGCGTGGTGAGGAACAAGACTAAAGATATAGTCTACGAAAAAAGAAGTGGTCATATGAGTACCACTGAAACACCCAGCTGGATACAAGGGAAAATACAAACTTGAAATACACAGAATACGAAGCCAGATTCCACAAGAACAAGCAAAAGCCGTTGCCCACCTGTCATTGACCTTGCTTGTCCCAAGTAGAGTCTATGTGATTGGTATTGCATTCTGGAATATTGGTCAGGGAAGAAGGAATGATGGAAAAGACGACATACCTAAGTCTGCGAAGAATCAAGAGAGCTGTAGCCAAGTTTGTGATCAAGGACAAGCAAAACGAAACATCGTCGAGGATGTTTGGTATCGACCACGCATCACTGCGAATTGAGAACGACGTGGCAGGATCACTGCTGAGGATAGTTATTGGCATGGAAAATGCTGCAAGTTGCTATGAGAAGGCTACTGCATGCCGCAGCGAAAAACCCACCGAACCACACTGCATATAAGATACAAAGTGTAATCTTTGGCCACTTCTCGCCAGGATACAGAACCCATGCTCGCCATATGACTACAGAGTCATTGGTCATTAACTAGGTCCTGTAAGGTCAACAATTCACTCTATAACCAAGATCAAGTCTCATACCTGGATCTGTCCTGCCCACCGAGGTATGATGTTGCCACTGAGGAAGCCATGTTTTGCTCCTGCTGAAGCCTGGTGAATTAAACCTCCGCTAATTTGCTCTTTCACAAATATAACACGACTGAAGGTGGAGAGAGCATGGAGTAGGTAAGTTGTCAATATTGTCGCGAGGATGATTTTTCTCGCAAGTGTGCCGAGTCCGCGCCCACTGTACCAAATGAGAAGGGAACCCCCGACGCATTTCGGACATGCTCACAGGCTCAGGTGCATTGCAATTACGAAAAGACCTGTTGCAACACCTGAAAGATGTTTCAGTGAAATCAAACCGGCAATAGACACTTGTCATACCAAAAGACAGAGGATACATTATTATGGATGCAATACTGTTACATAGTGTATCACCAAAACTTTTGAAGGAGGCACGCTCTTCGGGGGTCATTTGGAGCGGGTAGATACTTTAAATCTGTGGATGGAAACACCCATTTTATGCACCTTAAAAGACGAAGATATGATGGACAGGCGGGTGTGAATGAGAAAAGTTGTTTTGAACGAATCGACATGGCAACTCCACGATCAGATCCAGCGGCCCCAAGCGTGAAACGACGCATGACGGCTTGAAAACCCATGAGAGCATAGAGTCAAAATTGTTGCGAGTATGAGCTTCCTTGGTAGCGTTCGGAAACTGCGTCACCTCTGGACTGAATATGAAGTGTGGTCATCATTAGGTATATCACAATTATAAAAAGACCTGCGGATACGCGTCATTGGAATGAGCAAGTAGCAATCACTAAATAAAGGAGACTTACATCCATACACCCCAACATGACGAGTACGACCGCGGGACTCAAGATTTACTTCAAGTTGAAACTAGTAGTGGTCGGAGAACCACTTGATAGCTTGCTAAAGTGGCATTAAATGACAAGTATTGAATGGAAGGTGCCAGCGCCATATACACCAAAAGTTATAAAGACATGCATGTGTTTGGTGGCCCAGTTGGTGACCCATAATTTGGTTTGTTTATAACGGCGATGAGCCACCTCGACGCTGGTCAGCGCGCCGCACTCCAGCAACTCCAGTCCATCGTCACCACCGACGACGATGTTGCCATTAGCATCCTCACCGACGTTGGCTGGGATGTCCAGGTATGCACTTTCCCCAAAGCCAAACCCTTACTTATCACGTCTCTTAGCGCGCCTTGGACATCATCTTCACCGAGACCCAAGTCGACGACACCCACGTCGTCCCTCCAACCCCTGCCCCCAGCCCCTACCACCAACTCATAACACGACCCATCTTTGCCATCTTTACTTATCCCCTCCACTTCCTCTCCAACATCCTCCGTTTCCTCTTTAGCATCCTCCGCATCCCTGTCCCCCAATTCCGCTTCTTCTCCTCTCTCTCCTTTTATCGCCCACTCCCTCGCAGACGGACACACGGCGGGCCCGACCACTGGATTCGCGAGCTCGAGGAGGAGACTGGCGCGATATGCCCCTCTACAGCTAGGGCACGTGCCAGCACTGCCGCGACCACTGCCATGGATGCTCCAGGCCCATCCAGCCTCTCTTCCCGCCCAAGGCCGTACGACGAGGTACTCAAGGTCCTGCCCGACTTTGTGCTTGGGTCGTACGACGAGGCCCTCAGGATATGCCAACATGAGGCCAGGATTGGCTGCATCGTGCTTGTCAGCGAGGAACACGACGATGTCCCAGAGTTCAAAAGGTATGTACATTCACAACTAAGTATATTAATACTACTGACACACGCCCAGGACCACCCTCACCGACCCCGACTTTGTCCGCCTCCTTCAGGATAACAACGCCGTTGTCTGGGGCGGTGATGTCCGTGATCAGCAGGCATGGAGTGGTAAAGCCTAATTTTTACTCTAAAAAGCTCCCCATGCTAATTTCTTGTCAGCCGCCGAACGCCTCCAGGCAACCACCTACCCCTTCGTCGCCTTTCTCGCCCTGCAGCCCCGTCGCAACCCAGCCTCGAGCTCCTCTACACCACGCGCATCGCAGCCCCCCTTACTCACAGTCCTCTCTCGTCACCAGGGCCCTTCGTCCTCGGGCGGCCCCACTGCCCCGGACACTCTGGTCACGCACCTCACAACCCAAGTCATCCCACGTGTACAGTCATTCCTGGACCGCATAAAAGCGCAGCATAGGGACCGTGACCGTGACCGGCGTATCCGTGAGGAGCAGGACGCAGCTTTCCGGGAGACAGCCCGGAGGGATAGAGAAAGGATTGAAGCTAGAGTCGAGGAAGAAAGGGTCGAACGGGAAAGAAGAGGCAGGGAAATGGAGGAGGAGGAGAACAGGAGGAGATGGCAGGAGGAGATAAAGAGGGAGAAGGCGCAGAGAGTGGAATGGAGAAAATGGACGCGGCGGACAGTGGCAGGGGCCAAGGAGCCACAAAAGGGTGTAAAGGTCGCGGTGAGGCTCCCGAACGGTGGGCGCGTCATCAGAACATTCGAGCCTGGCCAAAGCCTCACAACACTGTACGCATTTGTGGACGCTCAGATCGCGACAGGGGACAAGCAGGAGGACCCAGTGGTGTCCCCTGCGGGCGATGCTTGGGAAGGCGTGGATCTAGAACGCTGCTTGGAGAGACAGGCGGCTGGAAAGGGCGCGTGGTGGGAGTTCCGCTTGGCTCTAGCGTACCCAAGAAAAGAGATTCCATGGCAAGAGGGTGTACGCCTTGCGGACGTGGAAGCTCTAAAGGGCGGTGGGCAGGTCGTGGTAGAAATGACGGGCAACGCGAGGGAACGGGAGACGAGTGGTGGAGAGGACGAGTACGAGACAGAGAGTGACGAGGAATAGGATATCTATACCATGCACGTCTAATATTATTGTCTACTATAGATCTACTAGTTTATCACTTTCCCACTCACACAACGCGTACCTGAGTACATCTCGCTTCGCCTGCGTCCTCTTGTCTCCTGCATCCATCTTTTGTCTACCCGCACTCTCTCACCACTGCTTATACACGCTCTCGGACGCAATAATGATCGCAAACGACAACTCGTGTTCCTAGTGCTTCGATTTACCTTCACTACTGCACATCGGTGTGCAACGTAGGAGTACCCTGATCCCAGCTCTACCCGCGTCCCCTCTATGAGACATGATACTTGTCCTCATTATAACGGGAGTCTACTCAACACACTTTGGATCGGTTGTGACGATGACCTGGCCAGCCTCGTCGAGATGGCTCAACAACAAATAGCAAAACACCGAAGTCTACCAGAGTTTACCTGACCACATGGCATCGCAGCTTCCGTGACCTCTCCGATCAACACGCCATCACTTCTCCAATCTTTTGTTATGTTAGCATTCCAAAATTATAGCCATTCCATGGCTCAGCTTTCTCAGTGTCTGCCAAGCTCGTAGTTCAATGTCTCAGGAAATGTCTGATACTCCTTAAGACACGTTGTTACCAACCAATATAGAAGCCCCGTCATTTGCTTCACTCCCAGGCTGTCCTTCGAAGCCCTCCGCGACCTCCTCGGTCCCGTCTTGGCCAGCCACTACCCCATCTTATTAGCGGTGCTGTGCAGGGCGCTAACTTCAGGACCGTCCCTCGACGTTCCTATCCCAACGGTTGAGCACAAGTGGAGCTATGCAACTTTCTAACCCCAGTCATTTGACTCGACCTTTGACAATCCTCTTGATCATGATTCAGATCTTTCATCTCTCCAAATTTTTATAAATATACTCTCAATTGACCCGGATATCAACCACGCTGTCGTACATCATACGCTCATCACTATGACTTTTGCATAAATTGCTTGCTTGTCTCCTTTATTCATTGGCCCTTTCCTGTCCAACCCCCCGATGACGCCCGAGGATCGTGCCTGGTTTCGCGCTTTTGGTCTTGCGCTCTGTAACAACAATGTATCTGCATTCATCTTCCCACTATCCTTTGGTATGTAAATTGGCCACGCATCTGATCTAAAATCAATTCGGTGTAGGTCTTGCAACTGGTCTTTTTATAATCGCATTGAACATGAGCATGTGAGTCATCCAACATCCCTCACACACCCACTCCTCACTCTGCACAGAGGGCGTGGTTTTGGCACCATACCAAGAAAGATTATACTCCTCACAATCTTGACAAGTTATTTGCTGCACGCCCTCACCACCTTTAGCTACATCGTATTCGTCAAAAAACAAATTAGACAAGCTTTAATCTACCAGGGCCCAGATGGAACTATATACGACTTTGTTACCGCCCTCATCATACCCCGATGGGCAGGACAGTTCCAGGTATGAGTCTTACCATGTTATAATTGGAATGCTGATTTATCAGGACCTAGTTGATCATCAATGATGCTGTAGTCGTCTGGCGAGCATGGGTTCTATATCCCAATCACAAAGCACCAAGGATTTTCCTAGTTGTATTATTCACAATCTGGGTCGGTAAGTTTCCTCCCATTAAAAATAAACCGCGTCTTTCTCACAACTACTTGCAGGATTCTCTATGCCAACGACTATCCTCGGCAGTGATCCTAGGACATCATTCTCAGTCCGCATCGAAACAGCCTCCATAGCAAAGATCCTCGACGATATCGCATTTTGCTTGTCCTTTGTCACAAACCTAGTGGCCACTCTACTAATCCTTCACCGACTTAGGTACGTTTTCTCTTATAATATCCCATCCTCCCTGACCACTCCTCCAGAATCCAACGCCGATCACATAGACATTACTGGGCAAACATGAGTTCAATGACAGGTGGGCAACGACTCCTACTCGTCCTCGTCGAATCCGGCTTGGTGTTCTGCATATTCCAAGTTTGTACCGTCCTTGTCTCTATCTCAACGGCACTGACGAAGATTGTAGATCATAGATATCGTGTTCTTCCTAGCAACACCCTCTGATCTCGGTTGGCCCAAGTTCAGTCCAGAACCACGGACCGGGGCCGCAAGCGGGACGGCTGGGCCAAACTCCCAATCCGACGTGGAGTTTACCCTTCAAATCGTCTTCAATGTGTTCGATAGCTGCTTCTGGAGCTTCATGGTTCGTACCCTGCCTCATACCCCAACCCAGCTAACATTATTTCGCCAGCCATTCTACCCCCTCATCATCTTCATATTCGTCCATACCAAGCACTCCATCGTCGAAACATTTGGTTTCACAGAAGCCTTCAAGACTACCATTCCCGACGCCGAACAACCACCTGTCGATGGCTCCATCGCCATAGATTCAGTAACAGAAGATTCAGCCACTACCGCCGCCGCAGATGCAATCATCATCAACCTGGATCCCAAGTCCCCCGCGAGTTCTTCCGATGCACAAATCTCAGAAATTTCAGAAATTCCACAAACAAAGTCTTCACCATTTTGATTCCAAGTCATTCCTTTGTATTACCACCTGTGTACCAACTCGTCGATGATTGCAAAGTGGGCGTTGCATTTTTCCGTTGTATTTAAAGAGTAAATGCATATGCGCGTGAACTTGAAAATCTCAAGAGATGAATCAAACGTTAGGGTATGTGAGAAGGGGATTCATCCAAATCCTGCATAGCATCATTGGTGCCCAGGTGCCGCGACGAAGGGGCTAGTGGAAGTGAGAGTGTTGATGGGAATGTAAAGTCAGGATATAGTATGTATGTGGTGAGCGGGCACCAAAGAGGGGCAGGAGAACGGGAAAGCTCCAGGTGATGGGAGCTGGGCTAGAGGATAAGATTTATATCTAACCCAAAGGATGGCGTCGGCTCCCGTTATACACTATGCGAGTTCAAGGGTCAGTGTTGGCAAGGTAATGAAAAGGGAGTAGAACGAAGCAAAAGCAAACGACGGGACGCCTGTCCCACCCCAAAAAATATTTTTTTGAAAAAGAAACACTCAGTATTTTCCTTATTTACAACACTCGTAGTATGTCCAGAATAAGTTTCGCCGGATACCTGGATGGTGTAAAACCTAGGGAGGCGGTAAGCGACGCGTAGAGCAGAGTTTGAAAAAGGCATGGGATCTATACTTACGTTCACCAGCCCCATCGAAGAGGCACACTCTCACTCTCACTCTCGTGCTCTGGAGCCCTCAAAGACTCGTCTAGTTACGCTGTGGTGTGCGCATTGTGGATTTTGCACCGATTGAGTAAATGGGGGTCTTCGTCATGATTTGGTGGTATGGTAAAGACGCGCAGCATGAGGTCATTGCATGGATGTTTTGCTGCGTAACCTATCCATGACCTTGGTAAGGAAAATAGCTCTAAGTGACTGACTGAAATTGTATGACATACCACAACACATGTAGGGGCCCGTACATCCTATTGTCATCCGGCTCTGTCGGCAGCAGATCCGGAAACCCGTATTTCCCCAGCAGTGGAGAGTATTGAGTCTGAGGGCAACGCTGCGGGTGGAAGGTGGAAGAACGTTTCACCAGTATCGGGGTGTGTGGTTATTTCAAGCAATCGGCTTCTTCGCCTAGACAACGACAAAAAGTCCAATACCGGTCAGGCTATCTACCAGGCTAAGAATTGAAACGAACTTCTCCTTTTCTACCAGCCGATGACCTCCAGTGCAACCTTCAAGGCTCAGACGCATCTAGGCTGGTATTGCTCCTGGAAGCTCGACGAATTTCCTCGAGAGGTTTTACACGCGTTGTCCAGCACGTACATGGATGAACACCGCAATGAAACAAAGAACTAAGTCCGAAACGCGTACACACTTTAACGAGATGCGAGACGGCATTTGCCACCATTGAACGTTGAACCGAAGGATGGCGTCGACGTTGCTCAACGTCAAAGCAAGTTGCCATCAGGTTGTGGAATCAAAACACCGAAAACTTGTCGACATTCATCAGTTGACGCCAGTTGGTTTAAATTTATATCTTACCCTCATCCCTCTGAAGCGTATAAAATCGATGTCTCCTCTATCCATGATTCCCCACCTATCCACGCCTTATGACGCCGCAAGAGCGCATCTGGTTCCGGGGCTTTGGTGAAGCACTATGTAACAATGTCATATTCGCAACAATTTGGCCTCTATCCTTTGGTATGATATGTGTCTGTTGGTCATTTGATTTATCTAAAAGATCTTTGCAGGTATTGCGACAGGCCTCTTTATAATTGCGATGCACCTGAGCATGTGAGTTGTCTGAAATGCAGCAAGAATTGACTTCTCATTTACAAAGTACTCAGAGAGCGCGGACTCAGCACGCTACCAAGAAAGGTTATACTCGCAACAATATTGTCAACTTACCTGCTCCATGGTCTTACCACCTTTGGTTATATTGAATGGGCAAATTATACAAGCTTTGATTCACCCAACTTCAGAAGGAGCGATATTTGACTCCACCACTGCCCTTATCATACCTTGGTGGGCTGGCCAGTTCCAGGTTTGAGCCTCTATGTCTGTCACAGAGTAAAATGTTGACATAACTTGTCCTAGTTGTTGATTAATGACTCTGTAGTTATCTGGCGAGCATGGGTCCTGTATCCTGATCAAAAGTGGCCAAGGTTTACATTATGCTTTTTATTTGTGGTATGGTTTGGTGGGTTTTTTTTGTCTGTGGTAGGCAGTAATTCTCATAACCTGTAGGATTCGCCATCCCAAAAACTATCCTTAGCAGTAACCCTGCCAAAACACTTTCAGTACGCATCGACGAACGACAGTCGATACTGAACATCCTCGACAACGTCGCATTTTGCTTGTCTTTCATTACGAACTTAGCGGCCACTCTCCTGATTCTTCACAGACTTAGGTAGTAATACCATTTTTTTACATCATCCTTCCTCCCTAATTGATATCCTAGAATTCAACGTCGATCACACAGAGTCTACTCGGGACAAATGAGACCACTGACGAGTGGACAGCGGCTTTTGCTTCTCCTTATAGAGTCTGGCTTCGTCTTCTGTGTACTTCAAGTGCGTATATCCTTCGTATCTAGTGGAGTGCTTTAATGGTACTCATACAGTCTCCTTTATCATAGGCCATAGATATAGCGATGTTCTTTGCAATGCACTCTGATTTGGGGTTGCCGAAGTTCAGTCCAGAAAGGTCCGGGAAAGGAATCATTGGACCGAACTCGAAATCTGATTTGATGATCGTTTTTCAACTTGTGTTAAATGTATTTGATAGTTGCTTCTGGAGCTCTATGGTATGTAAACTACCCTATGTCGTAAACTATCTAATATTGCAGCCAACCAGTCGTTTTATCCTCTCATGATCTTAATTCTCGTGCACGCCGAATCCTTGGTTGTGGATAGCTTTGATTTCTCGGACGCCTTAAAAGATTCAGTTCTCGACGTCGAATGCCCAGAAGATTCGGTTGCCGCCTCAATAGATCCAATGAATGCTAACCTAAATCCCAAGGTTGATAATGCAGCGGAATGATGCACAAGCTTCGGTGGCCAGTGCCATCGTAAGGATCCTTTACTTTGAACGCTCTCCAGATTTATGTAAAATCCTTCTATCACAAGCTTAAATCTTCTAGTTTCTACATATAAATCCTATTTCCTGTAATTCTACATTGGTTATCAGTAGAAAATTCTTGTTCTTTGCATTCCAATTATACCAAATATTAGATAGGGGCAAGATCAGCGCTGCGTGCATATATGATAAGAGTGGATGTAACCGCCTTGTACAATATGTAGGAAACGTGGATGATGGGCGGAAAATGGGGAGGGTGGAGGCTAAGGCGAAGTAGGTGCTTCGTGGAAAACGGAATGTCGTATTCCAAAGGCTAGTGTCAAGTACTTCGCAGGCTACACTTCTAGTATCCATTGAAGGTGGATGTCGAATTGTACATGCCTTCAAAAAGCATGACGTCCGGCGGGGGTAGAAATCTCACGAAAATAGTCCACGGTTTCTCCCTTCCCAAAATCCATATGGTCAAGTATCAACAGTAGTGAAACAAAAATTTATTGTCACTCGAAGCCTTCCTGCTCATACCTGGGTGGCCACAGGCTCCATCGTTGATATAAGTATCATACGTGCTTCGATATTCTGTTGTAGCAGTGTTTTAATGTGCACTTGTTGTGCAGATGGGTAGACTAGACCAGTTCCCATCTCTCAGCCGCAGATTCGGGGTCGTGATAGGGCTGCGTTTACTGCTATCGTGCAGGTAGAAGAGTACGCTCCGAAAGGCGACTGGTAGAAGGAGAGGGAGAAGAAGTGAATGCGGAGGATGTCAAAGAGGAGGTTGAGGGATGGTAAAGACCGGTATGGGGCGAATTACGAGTTAGTACGCGCTAGGTAGAACGACAGGTGTTGCCAGTGTCTGCATGCTGCTAAACACGCACCAGACCCTGTGGTGTTAATGCAAGATATATGCTTGCTAGTGTAAAATGGTGGTGCATCATGGACTCTAGTTAGCGTCCACTGGTTATGCATCATATGAGCGTTAAACCAAACCTGCTTGCTGCTGGTCTAACAATGGTCTGTCTCGGCTCTAGTGATGCATTAAGTGGCTCCGCATTTCAGAATCAGGTAGTACCAACCTTAATGATGATGCATTAACTCAGAATGCATCGCAGATTACAAGCATCATAGATACCAGTCAATAGTTATGCATCACTGACAACAGTCAAGCTCATGTGTCAGTTTACAGACACTACTAGAAGGCAGAAAGGCACCAACGTACCTGGAAGGCTGCCGTGTATGCGGCAAGCCTCACTCAGATGTCAATCAGACGAGACAACGTTATCCTTCGTTACGCAGAGTAAGAATCCGGAATGTTACATGGATAAGATAATGTAAAACTGACCTTTGTTGCGCAGAGTAAGAATGGGCGCAACGAAGGCAAGGAATGAATTCATATAAGGACGGAAATGTGTCCAAGACGTAATAGAAGTTGTTCTCGGTGTTCTCGGGTGGTTTCGGGTGGT
>JABCKU010000314.1:0-14708 GCA_018221655.1 Myochromella boudieri | reverse complement strand
GAAAACTAATCAACTTCCAACTTTCGGGCACATAGAACTTTTTTACCTTGTAAAATAGTCAATTCATATGATTAACAGATGTATTATTAGTTTTTTTATGCTATAATCCTAGGCCAAATACTATGGTATGCTATGAGATTTTGGTGGAGCACTATGTGCTGCTATAGTATTGGTCTGTTTGCTTTGGCTTGCTATAGCATCCTATAACCTAGGCTTTGTTTACTATACGTCACTATGGTGCTAGGGCTCGGGCACATAGTTTGCTGATGTGCGAGCCGTGGCTAGTATGCATGGAGCCAGAGCGGGAAGAACTCAGCCTGCCCGGCTCATTCATCGATAATTTACTCATGGTTGAGGTCAATTCTGGCCCTCAGTTGTGGTAGGAGCTTGTGTGTGAAGTGGATAGCGGGATGCCTTCATGATGTCCATGTGGTCGTCCGCCAATATTCCATTCTCCAGAAGGAGTTGAGTGGGACTTCTGTGTCCCAAAAGTGCTTCCGCCACGCTCATGTATATCGCTGGACTGGATCGAGGGTGCGTTTTGAGGATCTAGAGGAGGGGTATACCTGCTATGCTTTGAAGTCAGGTAGGCATTACACATCAAAGCGTGATCAGCCTAACCTGTTCTGGAATTCTGAGGACGTCCTAGAGGCAATGCTCTCCGAGTCAACATTGTGGTTATAGCCAAGGGTTCCTAGCGAAGGACGCTGGCCGTGCCTATCACACCTCATCAATCTATTTTCCGATATGAAAATACACTGTTCCGCCTCACCGCGGCTGATGAGCACCGGTGGAATGGCGTGAGGATGATCTGGAGGCCAAACTCACAGCAGCGGAGTCAGACCTGACGGCTCCTAGGGAGGGATTTGGACTGTGTCTGCACGCCTCATTGGAGTGTTATATATTTTTGAAGTGTAACGTAGCCACTCACCGCGACGCCTGAGAACCGTGTGTAAGATGCGAGGGTGTTCTGGAAATCATGCTCGCATCATCTGAGCCACAACCAAAGGTTCCCAGAGATAGATGTACCCTGTGCCTACTGCATGTTTTCATTATATATTTTCGGCGATGATGCCCTTTCTACTCACCGGGATGCATTTGGAGACTCGGGGGAAAATGTGGCACGCCTATGAAAACGTATAAAATTTTATGGGCGAATCTTGGTGCTATCGAACGCTCACTGTGGCTCAAGCTGTTCTAGAGAAATGTCGTCTGCAGCCTGTGCAATTCTGATCCGAGGAGGAGGTAATGGCCCTTGTTGAACCCTGCGAGCAATATCTGGAATTCTGTAGTCTACCGTATGAGTTGCTTTCCACAGATAGTAGGTAAAGGCTGTAACGCACTCATTCTTCATCTTCGCTAATCTAGCCTCCAAATCCCTCAAATAAGCGGCGCTACTGCCCTATAGTAATTGTTAAGATGTTAGCAAATATAAACTCAAGGATATTTGTACTGGTTGCTCCTCCTCCATGGCCTCCTCCACTTGAGCCGATACCCGTGCAAGCCCAATTTGTTCGTCCTTGACGCGTTTAACTTGAGACAGCGTCTATTGCAAACATGTAAAAATCGTAGATATAAAAATAATATCAAGTACGAACCCTAAATGTTACCATACTCTCCTCTAAGCGTATATAGTAATTGACTATCTCTTTGACAAGCTGGGCTTTTGCGGCCAAATTGAACATAGATAATCTTTGTGCCTTGTTTATAAGTGCGTCGCCCTCCGGAGAGAAACTAGTGTGATAATATGAGGGGTACTGTGCTATCAGCAAGGCATGTAGGAAATGTACATACGTTCTTGTGATTGCCTCGACTGTGTCCTCTCTTATCTTTGTGGCGTCATGGCTTAGGACCTCAGCCATGCGAGCATCGAGGGAAGCATTTATAAATTCTGAAGACTTCTGAGGCCTTAGCACTACAGCTGCTGCAACACGTAGAGGATCAGGTGGTAGTTTTCTCCTCTTAGCAGTGGATGTGGAGAGGTCTGACATGTTATTGAAGAGGGATGGGTAACTGACTTACCGTTTAGGACGCTTAAGTTTTATATGTGAGTGAAGTGGCTGTGTTAACGATGGCGACATGAGAAAGAGAAACGGGAGTCAGAATGAGTGCTGTGCCACTTGATTGGGCCTCGTTCAAGTTCACATAAAAATAAAAAGGGTACTTTGTTTTTGGTACTTTGTTTTTTGATATTTTTGTGGTCTTTATGGGCGTGATCGAATGATCTTAGATTTAGATCTTGATAGATGAACCCACAACAACCACGTGGTACATACTACCTGTCATCCGAGCTCGGAGTCAAGAGAGAGATTCTGGAGACGCATGCAGTGATCCAAGTTCTGAGCTCCTCCATGACCACAGAATCGAAAAAGCCAGATATGGGCTTCTTAGATCGCGCGCGGCAGTTACATCTCGATGTTCTCCAAGGAAAACTTATCCACAGTGAGCCGTTTTGGGCCGCCTATCAACCATTCCTCCTCTCTCGTGGGTACAGGCTGCGACCAAGATACGCTCCTGAATGGACTCCAAGCTGGAAAAATTTAAAGGAACCTGTTGAATATTATAACAATTTCGAAGATGGCTTGACTCAAGGAGTAAGTGTGGCTGATACCCATTGCTTCCCCTTAAGGTTCTTAAGCACCTGATTTATAGAGAGCGGATCTTCTGGACGCGACTCGAACTTATGACGGCTTATCTGTTGTTCTTAAACGCGTTCCAACTGCAAAGGAGGAGCTTCCAATTGCCTGTTACTTGTCATCCGAGCCTCTGGGTTCTGATCCAAGGAACAATGCGGTCCCAATCTTAGATGTTTTGCTTCTTCCAGACGATGATACGCTTGCATTCATTGTGATGCCGCTTTTGTTTCCGATGCACAGATTACCATTTAGACGTGCTGGGGAGTTCGCTGATGCCGTCTGCCAATACCTTCAGGTATGTGAAAGTTAATAGTTGTCGAGTCACGCTACATCTGGCGCAGGGTCTAGACTTCATGCACGAACATAACATCGCCCACAGGTTCTTCCAATTCTTCCATTCATGACGTGGCCTAAAACTTATCGCAGAGATCCATGCCTCTTCAACCTTATGATGGATGCCACGGAGCTTCTGCCTCAAGGTTTCCACTTCTTGCAGCCTCATACATACGATGGTGTAAACCATTGGTCTGAGTGGCGAGAACGTCGATCATGCACAACCTTGCGCTATTACTTCATCGACTTTGGTTTATCACGCCGTTATCCGACTAATACGAACATCAAAGATATTGGGATGCTTGGCCAGGACCAATCTTACCCTGAACGCTCCCAGACAATTCCTTTTGACCCATTCAAAACCGACATTTACCAGTTAGGCAACGTTCTTATCAGAATATCTGAGGTAAGAGTTGCTTTCTAGTTGCAACCATCCGGGTTTTACTAAGAGGGGGGGGGGTTAAGGAATATGATGGCCTCGATTTTTTCTTTGGCATCGGCGGGGCAATGACACATCCAGTTCCCGAAAATCGCCCCAAGCTGACGGAGATGCTAGCAAAAGTCGATAGCCTCAGTCAACGGAAACGCCAACGGCGAGTTTGGAGACACGGCCTTCCGTTTCTTTTCCGTTTCCTCATTCGGTTCTGTGGACTAAATATCTGCCTGTGATAATCAAAGTATCTATCATACTGCACACTTACACCTTTTACTTGTTGTGTGCTTCTGACCTGAAAGGGTTGGCGAGCGCTTTCCTTTTTCTCATTTTATCTTAAAAACCTCAGTGATGCTTGACGTGTTAGTCCATCCTTGTTCGGCTTGACATGAGGCGCGAGTTTTGGTGGGTCCATCTACTTCAGTCAAGTGGAGTACATCAACTGACTCACGGCAAGCCGGGCAGTGACACCGTAGGCACCGCTTATCTCCTGTACATCTCCCAGTATGTTATGGGAAAATAAATTTTGCCCACAACACCTTTAAAATGGCGTCTCTTTACAGCATGGTACCATGCAGATATTGTCTCGTTCTGATTTGCGTTTCCCTGATCTGCAGTTGTACAGGAATTGCTTCTCGATCGTAGCTTCAAAATCCCATGTACCTGATAAATGATCTGTGGATGATGGGTATCACGTCAAATGAAAAATAGCCACTTACCAGTTTGTGGATAACATGTGGTGGCCTCATGTTCCTTGTTCTTATCGGTTGGGGACCTATCGTGGTGATGTGTGAGGGTGAGTCAGTATACATCATGACAACAGCTTCTTTGTCTCACCCCTCTTTGTGGTCCTTGTTCTCGTAGTCTGACTTGGCGTGTGCATCATCCTTACGCCACATTGGCTGTCACGACCGGAAGTGCGATCATGTAGAATTGAACAGTTTCGAACAACGATTGTCTTCCTTTAGTGTTATACAAGCCATGGCCCGCCGTTAATGCAATCGCCGAGCTTAAGACGGGGCTACGGGAGTCCCCAAAAGTACTCTGATTGGATTGATACTTAGTGGCCGAGAGAACACAAGAGGAGTCCAATTTAGGCCCGCTTTGATTTATAACGACGCCCAAAGAACATGATCATTTGACCTCCACCTACGTATAATTCACTTTTCTCCCACCATGGGAACTTAAGAAGCTGTGGAGCCAGGGGTGCCAATAGAGCGCTGGTGGGCGACGTCCAAATAATGCGGAGTTCAGGGAAATATTTCTTCCATGCAGAATGGGTGAAGGCTGAGGGAGGAATCAGTTGAGGGCATGATGCATGACAAGAGGGGTGCAGACGGGCCCGTTGGGCATTTTGGGGTATGCCTGTACATGGAGGCGGTGCCGATTCGAAAGAGTCAAAATTGAGAGAACTGCGAAAGTGACAGAAGCCAATCGGTCACAGCCGTGACATCTTGAAGTTCAAACGTTGAAGCTCGTTGAACGTTGAATATTGAATGGCGATAACCTGGAAGAACATTTGAACGCACAAGTCCTCATCTCAGCCCTTTTTCCTATGTCCGATAGTTCTAGTGTTCACTTGTTTTCTCTGCACTGATCTTCAAACAGGCGTGACTTACATGGTGGAAAGCTTTTCAAGGAGGAACATTTCTGGGCATCTCTTCAACCTTTCCAGACCTCTCCTCCTTCAGTGTGGCCATGGGCTACGCCCTCGCTATGATCCAGGCTGGTTATCAAGCTGGAAAAGTGAAAGAGAGCCGCCTCGTAGCCCGGTGATTGCGAAGATGCTATACTCAGTCTCCGTCAGTAGTACCCATAGGTTTGACCCATTACCAACCTTCCGCTCAGGGGCTTGAACTCATGCATCAATATAATATATCCCACAGGTTAGTCCACTCATAATTATTGTACAAATAATGGATGACACAAATCGATCCTTTAGAGATCTCTGCTACTTATGGTGGATGCCACGGACCTACTTCCTCGAGGATCTACTTTATGAATCCCATAACCTACTATGTCGTCACAAACTGGACTGAATGGCGGGAACGCAGTTCCTGTGAGAACCTACACTATTGTTTCATTGACTTTGGATCTCGCGTAGGTATTCAACCAATACAAATGTCAGAGATATTGGAATATTGGCGCAGGATAAGACATTTCCGGAGCGGCAGCTGACGGTTCCCCATAACTCCTTTAATGCAGATATTTAGTTACTCAGCAATGCGATTTTAGACCTGACCAAGGTGGGTCTACCATGGTGGGTCTTACCCCACGCGTCATTGACTAAATTTATGCAAGCTACAGGACTACGACGGTCTACAATCTAGGTGAACAAATGGCTAGACGGGATCCCCAAAACAGAGCTTCCCTCTCCGAGATATTAAAGAAAGTTGTTCAGCTCAGCAAGCTGGCATACGCACCGAAAGTATACCCAAGAACATTAAGGCCCGCTATCAGAGGTCGAAAACGCTGCGACATAGTACAGTCCTGAAATGAGGGGAAGGGCCAGTGTAGAGGGACACTGAGCACGAATGCGATTCACGCTGACAAATTGTGGAAGAGTGGACCTCGACATAGTATCTTCATCCAGAGCCTCGTCAGGGTCGGAGTCAAGTCAGAGTCTAGCATTTGTTTTCTCAGCAGACTTGGGATGAGCCGTATGTTTGTTTCGCTGTAGGTCAATCACCACGGAAGTTTACTGTCTAGCGTCCGATTATTTTCGTGGGCCTGCGATGTAAGCACTACATGCAAGCTAGATGAAGATGTATTTCCCCTTTCACAAGACAATACACCTAACCCCCAGCGTTTATACGATCATAGAACAGAACGAGTCTGAATAATCATCGTGTCTTCCGTGCAATCACTAATATTATACAAGTGTACCGATTAAAGGACTATACAATAGAGGAGTTTTTCACCTCGATTGACTGATTGGACTCTAGCTTGCCTATATGGTGGACATTCCCCGTTTCACCCTTCTCCTTTTCTGTTAGTGTCGCTTTCTGTATCGGGGAGGAAACCCGAGAAGAGGTATCATTCGACTCGGTCCCAATATCCATTGTGTCTTGCTGGGTATGATACGACGCAAAGCGCAAGGATTTTAATGGCTCGTCACTGCTGAAGTCACCGAACTTAGTATGACGGAAGACCCTACAAGCCATCATGTTCGTTAATGCGACGTTGAATATAGTGAACATGAGGCGGTAAGAGAGTGGTACAGCCGCTGCCCAAGTAATGGCTGCCACGACAAGGTTGCTTGTAACAGAGACACTGTGTGCATATAAATAAGTTGGAAGACCATTTGGCTATATACGAACTTACAGATAGTAGACCTGACCGTCCTGTAACACAGCTCGAGAGAATGCAGGTAGGTATTCTCCGAGCATCAGTGACTTGAACGTCATTTTTTGGCCCCGCTCATTCGCAGCATTTGCCAGAAGCCTCCAAGAGATGGCGAGGAACACGAAAGTGTCGTTTGCTGCAAATGTGATGGGTGCTGCACTTGCGTATTTCTTGAGAGAAGTTGCTCGACAATAATGTGTCGGGCCAAGGTGTACAGCGTTGCCCACGGTAGCAACTGTTATTGAGCCGCCTAGTACTGCTAACCATGTAACGAAGAAGAATGCGGTGATGTACTTGTTATTGAATACTGCGCGGACTCGCAGGAAGAAGAGGAAAGAAGTCGAGGAAAAAGCAATATGATAGAGGACGCAAACAGTTTTTTTGATGACTTGACAGTTGGGTACTGCGGCGGCTGTAAAGGTAAAAGTGCACAGAGTCAGTAACTGCTTTACTGTTGGTGGAGAACGGTAAATGTACTCTGAAAAACGACGTTCATGATAACGTACACCAGAACACTGGTTCTGAAAAGTCAATTTGTTACTGATTGTCGATTTCTGTTTCGCGAAAGAGGTTTTACCTTGATAGAAAATAGGTAAAGGTCGGCAGCCTTATTTTGTGCCTAAAAAGTAACAAATAATCACTATCAACGTGCATGAGAATGTCCCATATCAGAGCCTACACAGCAAGGTCAAAAAGTCTGTTTGAACATGCTGGGGGTACAAGAAACTTACACCAACGGAGCCAACCATGACATATGCGGCAATTGTTGCTTGATACCCCGCGTCGGGAGCTAAGAACGCCATTGGCGTCAACGGGTTCAATTGCTGAGCTTGGATTGCAGATACATTCACAGAGGCCATAGTAGAGATTCAATGAAGTTCTGAAGGAAAGATTGTGACTTCATTACGACTCTTTTATATGAAAGGTATGTCGCCACTCCAATCTTGATTGCCCCAAGAAGCCAGAGGATGGGGGAGATGGGGGTCACAGCATTGAAGGATCAAATGGTGACATTGGGACTGGATCAAAAGGAAGTCCAAAAAGCGCTTGAGTTTGAATTTGGCCATGATGATCAACGATCAGGCCCAAGCCTCAGGCCTTGATCAGGTGTCATCATGGCGGTGAAAACGAAGAACTTAAAAACTTTTGTGTCATAGCCCAAAACGCCTTTCGCGGGGGAGAATGGCTGGCAGCCTAGCTAGCTTACGTAGAGTGGTTGATAACTACAGTCTGCACGAATATAAATTCCTCCCCCAACTTCCTAGCATAATGATCGCGTGGCAGTATTGAACATAATATATCAAACTAGATATGTCCGAGAGTGACATCTTCATTATAGGAGAAATTTTAGAACCCTAATACAGTGCCACAAGAACTCACTATGACGAAAACCGAAGCCAAAGTTTACCAATGCATTTATAGGTGACAGTTCTAATTGAAGATGCCAACTGGACTGTCTAGTAAGCGCTTTGTAGTATTGAAGCATAGAGCCCACGAGACCACGATGCCAGAGATAAATGTTTGCAAACAGGTGGTATCATCGGGTGGCGACGCGAAGGTTGATAAATCTTGATAAATCCTATTTAAAGCTTCGTCCATATATCGGAGAGGTAGAAGGATCAAAGGTACCCAAATACTGAGAATCGATGAGGGCTGTGCCAATCAAGAAGTTTCATGTTTTTGAAAAACTTTGACATGATAACCTAATCGGGAATAAAAGGACTAGTGGTGTTGATGAAGTTTCCCCGATCACAATGGGATGGAGGCAGAAGAGGACAATCAGAGATGTTGGCTCCACAGTGACAGGTTGATTGTTCACATTCGATTTCCATGTCAAGCTCGATACTGTAAAAAATTGAAAGGGTATGCGGAAAAGAAAGACCACCCTCAGCATCTACGTAGGAATGGCGCCGGCAAGGAAGGCCTAGGCAGTAATTAATGCTTTGAGCATGTAGAAAAAACATCACTAAGTCAACTTACATCCCAACCGAGTTCGCGTTTCTTGGGCTCGGCCTGCGACAATGACAACAATCGATCATTATGATCAGACTTAGAGATTGTTCAGAGCGACTTACATCCCACCCTACGTCGGAGCGTTTGTCCTCATGCACGTTGCGGTATTGCATGGTCCTGTCCTCAGACACATCAGGGTAGTGCAAGGGCCTGTCTCCGTGCATATCACGGTATCCTACATCGGAATATTTGTCCCAGCCCACATCAGAGCGTTTCTCGGGCTCGGCCTATTTAACCATGAGTAACTGCATCCAAGACCACGCCTGAGCTTGACTTACATCCCAGCCTACGTCTGAGCGTCGCCTTTCGGGTTCAGCCTAATTTTCGGTCAATAGGTATTTGTGTCTATGATCGAGCTGGACTCACATCCCAGCCCACATCGGAGCGTTTATCCCAACCCACGTCATCACGGCCCTACGGAGTAAATATCGAAGATTTAAAACGAGAACTGCGCACCAACAATGAACATACCGAATGATTATCATGACCCTATGGAAATAAAGAATTGAGCCTTGAAGAAAGAACTACATAGCCGACAAGCAACGTACCGGATGATTGTCACGACCCTGAAAAGTACAGATTTAAGTCTTGGAAGAAGGTAAATTGACACATGACCTACTGTATGGTTATCCTGAGCCAATGCAACGTCCCGATTCTACAGAAGTTGCAGACTGTGAGTATTACGACACGTACAATTCCAGAGCAAAGACAGACCGTGGGGGTAGCGGGAACTGCACTAGCCAAGACGCCAGAAGCGATAAGAACAGCGAAAGTATAAAAAGAAACAGTCTTCATGTCTGATGGAATGGTGTGATACACAAGGAAGCCAATGCGACGAGGATTATTGAGTCCGTCATTATATACCAATCGCGGCCCGGTAATAATAGCTGATGCGCTGGTGGTGAATAAGGATATTATGGGGTTTCATAGCGAGTCTAGCGTGGCATCGATTAAATGGAGGTAGAGAAGGCGTAATTAGTTCTGTTCTGCGGCTGCGCGTGCAATAAACCCCTTCTTGATGATCTGTTGCTCGTTCCTGGGAGTGTTCGCTATTCGCAAGCAGTTGAAGCAATGGGAGGGCTGATGGCCATTGGGAGCAGTGACGACATGGTCGGTATTATGAGGCGGCAGGTATTCATTGAGACGGGAAGTTGCGGTTTAGCTACTGAAGCAGGTAGGGAGAACGCGGGTAAGTCAGGAAAATCCCCCGATGTTGAAACTGATACTCACCACCCAACCCGTCGACCATTGTAAAAATGCTAATTATCTGATGATAAAGATCAAGTAACATGGCCACTTTAGCTGCCAAAATGTGTGATGAGCCACAAACAGGCAATACGCAGCTCTGTGTATCAACTGTGTTCCGATGTCTGTAACGCTGATATCGTATGAGCCTCATGGTCAAAGTAAGGGAAGCGTGAGGGCTCACAACAACAGGGTACGGTTGACCATTTTAACTTGGTTGGTTGTCGGGTTGTCGGGTTGTCGGCTACGGTTGGTTTAAGTTACCATGTGTATCTGTGGAGTGAGCAGCTTGTTAAGGTGCGTGAAGAGGGGGTGGGGTACATTGTCCTGGCCCATAGCGCGTCGAAATCGATGGGAGTTGCTGCCTTCCTTGTGAGGCCACTAGTATTAGCAGCAGTGACTAGAGTCTAAGCATCCATACGCAAACGAGATTCATGGAAGTTGACGGTCTAAGTAATTATGTTTGTCGAGTTTGTTAGACTTTTTACATTGTACGCGGTTGATAGCCTACAAACCCAAGAGTGCCAAGGCAAGCCAGGTTGACCCAGTCACTGATATCTAATCTTATCGGCGGTAGTTTGAATACATTTCGGACCGGAGTTCGGACCGCACGACTCTCCTTCCTCTGACTATGTTCTATGTTCTCCAACAATTTGAAGTATCGCCAACGAGCAATACCTCAAAGCGAAAGAACATTGGGCGCACGAAGCTTTGTACACACTAGTGGCCGCTATCATGAGTTCAAGTTGCCTATGCGACTCGGATCTTTTCCGACAATTTACCAGTGATTTATTCTAAATCGTTTGGACTCGTTTGGACCAACCAGCCTTAGGCCGCAGTTTCACAAGATCCTTAGGCTCACCGTTATTCTTCCGCTCTATTCGCCTTACTTTCTGAGTAGACCAGGCTACGTTATTCCCTCTTGGTAGAAACATCCCCGACTGCATGTTGGCTGAGTCATCTTTGGCCCCGTGTTATCCCTCGAGTTTCTGCTTGACCTCGGCGCACAGCCTTACGATCTCTGGATGCTTGGTATCGTTTAACCGATACCAAATTTGGCAAATAGCTCAGGTCGCTGTCACGTTTAAATACAAGAAGCAACATGAAACGAAAGTGATCGACAAACTCCTATGGGCTCAACAACGACACTGGTCAATCCTGCGGCCATTCAGCTGTATTTCAGCAAGAACAGCATGACCAATGCTGTCTTGTCGTCCGACGGCCATCCCATATATACCATCTCTACTTTAGATCCCGCTGGTAGTTGCACCAACATCAAGGATGCCAATACGAAGCAAGTTCTCGTCACGATCAAGAAGAAGGTCTTTTTCAGTGATACTGTTACCTTCGCCGATCACTATGGGGGAAAGAGCATTAAAACCGATAAATGGTTGAAGGAGGGGAACACATCTGACGGCAGGTGATATACATTTGAACCTTGACAGTAAATTAACCGCTGATGAGTCTCCTCGCACTGAAGCCGCACAATCACAATCGACACTGAACTCGGCCGCTTCTGGTGGAAAACCCATGTAGTACATCGCTTCGCTGTACGTCTGCGTCCTCTACCCCCACCGACCTTCTCACTCATACGTCACCTTCCCTTTAACTATCAAGCTCTATGGGGAATCCGACGCAGAATCCCCCCTTGCATACATGGTGTTATCACGTTCAGCTCCAGGGCCTAGTATCGTAATGGAAGCTGAGACGGAGCTATTCCGAACCCAGATTCTGGCATCATTATTGATCGTCGAACAGAAGATGAGAATGGTGGAGAAGGAGTATTCTGTAGCGGATGGTTGGGTTGCGGATAATAGAACAGTGTTCGGTAATGCACTTTAAGTGGGTGTATGATAGCACAGCAGGCTCACATCGAGGTATCGTATATATATTAGTGTTATAGAAGACGATGGTTATATATCAGCTATCCACAAGATAGTGGTCGGCTCTGTTAACGCCAACGCGAGGTATCGAACTTGCAACCTCTTATCAACAATCTAAGCAGAAGCATTATCAGGAAACAGGTACAAGGTTTAGCTTTCAATGCAAGTGTGATAGGCTCACAAAGGCGGTGTATAACCCTCTCAGATGCCTTCATTACGAGGGAACCAGCCGTCTGGTTTCTCCTGAGATAGTATGAGCACTCGGAAGTTAAGCGAGGACTTAAGGAACGACTGCTTACCTCTCGGGGGATCCAGTTGTCAGGCTTCACCTATGTGTACAGGCATAAGAACAAGAAATGAAGGGGCTCAGAGCATAATGTGCATACTTCGGTGCCACTGAGAGGTATCCAATTGCCCGACTTTCCATGCATAAATGTTAATTATGTGCCAGGTGACAGTAGCTGAAGTTCAGCCTGCTTACATCGCGGGGCCACTCAATAGAACCCTCCTGTGATAACGATAAAGATGAGTATACAATGAACGTAGGATAAGTGAGGATGAACGAACCTTAGGAACGGGGGTGGCGCCGACTAAGGTGGCTGCGAGAAACGCCGCAAATGTATACAGAGACTTCATATTTAGACAAGATGTGGGGACACCTTAAGAGCTCCTCGACATTGAGTTCCACATTTTATACAAAGAAGCTGCCAGGGATGACGCATTCCTGAGTCGGATGTGTCTCATGTCTCGTTGGAATTGAACATCATTAGGTGGCCTGTATATCAGTGCCTGGATGATTTTTGACATAAGACTTGATGAGTGATGGTCGGGCGGTGACGGTGCTGCAGTGTGTAACCAGGCATGGCTTGAGGGAAATTGCAGGAGGTGCACTAGCCTAGCCAATGGTGTTAAAATGAGTGATTGATTCAATTCGTAATGTAGTGTCCAGAGTAATCGTACGAGGTTGGGATACCATTACGATCTCCAAGGGGCCAATGTTCACCAGTGAATAGCAGCGTTATAAATAGCCATACCGAATATCCATCATCATGCGGGTCTATGGATAGATCAGTGCACAAGGCGTTACAGCCAGCACAGATTGCTATCACCCAATAAAACGAATCAAACGTAAACGATATGACTGTCTGACTGTGCAGCCAAGGGAGCAAATGAGGACCTGCCATATGCCGGTAGAGAGCATGACGTTGTTTCGACACCGGCCATTAAGAGAGGTGAGGTAGGCGTAAGGGGAAACAGGAATGTTGCGTCCAAAGGGCTGATCTTCGCGCGAATCCACCCGTATTCGGTTCTAAAAGTGTTATAATCATCACCTCGCTTGTTTTTATTCCTCGCGCGGTTCACACGCCCTTTAATCCTATAGAGCATGGAATTGTAGAGTCCGAGTCGCCAAGTCTTATATGTGGAAGGGATAAGCCATCGATGGGTTAAAGTCTGAAGGTGCGGCAGCGATCAGCTCTCATTGCATTGGTAGAGCCTGGGATCTATGTACCATTCTCCGAAAAGCTCTAGCTGTATATTTGGCCATCTACGTATTGGGGATGTGGGCATAGAGATGAGATTCTGAAGATGGGATACCATTAAATCGTGTTTGTTCACTCATTTAGCGTAGCTCACTTACAAAATTATGTATTTTAGGGTATCAATTGGGGGGATACGCTCGCCGAAGAAAATACTTGCCAGGCTGAGACCAGTATTCTGACACTCGGAGACAAGGTGGTGGGCAAGTCCGTGAAAAAAAAAACCATCGGATCTAGTGTGAGAATTTAGTGGAAGAAATTCAAGATTCATGGGGTAAGGTGATATGCACAATTTGAAAGCCCACTCGAACAGTTTTGTTGACATTACCCAAGCCACATCGCAGATCGCATGTTTTCGTGGGCAATATAATCTATCCCCGACATACACATGGTGCATGTTTATTGGGTGGTATCATTCATGTAATAAACCTGTTTAGTCGGCACGGGTCGTATCATGATAGAGACATAGGGAAATAACAAAGCCCTCCATCCAAGTCACTGTGGTTCTGCATCCTCAGAATGGGAAATCTTGTCCACAGAATTGGATGAGAAAACGAATGAAGAAAGGTTCGTCCTTCTTCCAAATACGGCGTCTAAGCTGGAATCGACTCAGCCGGGTAACTCTTTGTAGTGCTTCAGACAGGGAGATGCGGTCCTCAGGGATAGGCCGTGTCATAGCCATACCTATGTCAACAAAATGCCTGAGACCGTCGTACACCTATCTACAGTCAGCGAAATACAACAGTATCAGTAAGAACTATTCACCCGGCCTAGTCTGATGATGACATTTCCCAGTTGGTATATGTCTGTTTTGAAAGGGTCAAACGGAACAGTAAGTGAGAGTTCAGGACAAGTCTGGTCTTGGCCGTAGATGCCAACGTTCTTGATATTCGTGTTGGCCTGATAGCGTTGAGATAGGTCAAAGTCGATAAAGTAATACCGCAGGGCTTTATCTTTCCTGCGTTCCCGCCACTCCCCCCAGCTGTTAATGCCATCGGACGTAAAGGGATTGAGAAAATGGAAGCCCTCAGGCAGTAATTCTGTGGCATCCATCATGAGATTGTGTAAACATGGATCTCTGCACTGCCTTTGAGCCCGGATATACATTTCATTGAACCGAAATATACTGGCCTATGTGTAATATTGTGTTCGTGCATAAAGTCGAGGCCCTGCCAGTGTTCCCAAATTGGTATGAGACACGATGAATATCATCATCCACACACCTGAAGGTACTGGCGTACAGCCTCAGTAAACTCCTCAACTCGCCTGAAAGGCAGGATAT
>JABCKU010000313.1:0-14827 GCA_018221655.1 Myochromella boudieri | reverse complement strand
GTCACTTAGTTAGTGACAAAATGCCGCCCAACCTAACCTGACCAAACCTCTAACCTGGTCAGCCCTAACCAGTTGCCGGACAGGGCCTAAATCGGCCTGGAGGCATTAGTTGACGTCATACGTTCTGATGCCTTGCATGTCCCATATGCGAGCTTGGAGATCTAAGGCAACATAGTAGCAACATGATTTGATCTTGATCTTGAGGTATTTTCACTCTATGTAACTTCAGGCGGATCGCCAACGTATAAACGGCACATAATCTTGCTTCGCTTCCAGCTGACCGGCTTTGAACGGATCCAGGTTTGAAGGTGACAACTTGGGTCTTTTGATGCTGCCACTGGAGCCCAACTTGTATGATCGACATTCTTGAACTTACTGCCTTCAGTTTCATTAAGATAAGCCTAAAGACAGTGGTATCTTGGTGTATCACGGCCGTGATAGATAGTTTGAAGCAACCAGTACAGTAATACCAAAAGTTTGATTGCGCTTTGTTGAAACAATACCCAGAAGTCTTGAGAGAATCTTGATAATTTAACCCAAATTTGTCATTTCGGCGCAATCACTAGAAAAACCTGAGTATCTAAGCGGCCCAGCCTAGCGGAGATCGATGGCTTGACACTCGAACCAATCTTGATCAATGACCAGAAGAAATATTGTATCTGTATGGTAAAAAAAATAAGAGACCAAAAAAACAAATGCAAACCAAGATCCAGACGTGGAGATGGAAGAAGATAGTGCGAGAGGCCATTAATTGACATCCATAGTAAGACGGGCATGCATAGCCCTAGTGAATGACGAGGGTATCGACCTTGCCTCATCAAATGACCGAATACAAGGGGCGATACCTTCGGGTGAAGCGCTAGCCTTGATGATACACAGATCTCGGAAGGCTACATCGAACGCAAAGCTACGGCCAGTGTCGTAAGCGAAGGAAGCTTTTAGTGCCCTGATATTCTGGAATAGATTGATACCGGGAATATCTTCGTCATAAAGCTGGCTTGCGTGGGCCTTTGGGTCTGGTTTGCGTTGATAGCTTTTTTTCTGTTTTTTCAACGGCGACATTGACTCGTCTTGCTTGGCTTTGGATATCTTGCCAATCTGCGCAGACCATTCGGCATGTGACTTTTTGACAGCAGTTTCGATAGCGTTCAGTTCGTCAGCAAGCGCCTGGTGATAAGGGTTTACGACGTCCTTCGATAGAGCTTTGGCTACATCGTATGGGGATAACAGCTGCTTGTCCTTCCTTTCGCTGCATGTATTGCTAAGGATATCGTACCGTCGTAGAAGGGCATCCCCAGCGGCCTGCCCCGCTCTATGAAGAGCGTGAAAAATATAAGATTTTTCCCTTTCATAACGTTCTGGTTGGTCGGGAACGTCGTGATTGTAAAGCCTCTGATCTTGTTGCCAAACATCAAGGAGGAGTTGCACACCAGTTTTGCTCGAGTCCAATAATGTGTTGAACCTTGAAACGATTAAATAAAGAAAAAAACTATTATTAGCTGGATCCGACTTACATATAGGCCAGGCGAATGGACCGATGGTCGTCGTAGCCGTGCTTCCAAATAGCATAATCCTGGAATCTGGAGTACATGCCAAATTTTACATCACTCAGACTGAGGAGCATGATCTCTTGGAATGCCATCTGAGCGTCTCGAGGTGACATTTCCATAGCGCGTTCTGCAAACGCTTCGACCCGTTCGACACTTTTATGGAAGTTGTCTTCCATAAACTTGTCGGGGGGAGGCGACAGTGCTTTGCCCTGAAATGGTTCGACGATCGCCTTTTCTCGAAGGATAAAGACTTCATCTGCGAGTTTGATTTGTAAAGAACACTATAACCAAAGTAACGATGGTAGCCTACCTCCATCGTAGTCTGAAATTATTGAAAAGTTATGGTTGAGTCTGCAACAACGGTTCAAGGTTGAACGAGTCACGTACCTCCACCAGACAAAAGGCTAGCGAAGCTCCGATCTCCTTTCGTTGACACAACAAGGACATCAGGGTAATTATATAATTGTGGCCGATCTACAGCCAGAACCTGAGAACGGAGATCAGCAGTAAGTCGTATTGCACAGAAAATCTATGAATCGGACATACCTTTTGTATATCAGAAGGAAGACGAATCGGATATCGCCCCACCTTGTGACGAAACTATCAGGTTTGGCTGTAACACTAGGATTAATGCTCACCAAGACAGGACCGACGACGACGTTGAAGGTCGCTTGCGTTTCGGAGTCGGTGAGGGCTTGGGAAGAGCGATAGTAGATCTCGCCGTCCTCAAGCACACCAAATGGATCTATCCATGGACAAGTAAATGACAGCCAATCATAAAGGGTCGGCAGATATACCAGGGATGATGAACGCGTTCAATGACTCCGATAGAGGTATCCTGTACTTCTCTATCATTTTCGTAATAGTCGACTTCATAATCCATCGGATCTTGTTCTTCAACAGGCCTAAATCTTTAGGGCAGAAACCCGCTTGAAGTAATTCTATGGTAACCTCATAGAGCCCATGTGGTGCTGGAATAAACAAATGAGAAATACTCTCCGGGATACACAATGATACCCGTACCTCCTGAATAAGGATTTCTTCCGGTATACCCGCCATCATCTGGGTCCTCAACTGGCGCCAAATCCCCATCGTCTTCTTCATCAATATCACCCTCTCGCCATTCTCTCTTCTGTAGGCCAAGAACTCTGGCCATCCCTGCCAGCTGCTTCTGCTGCCTCCCCTTGGAAACGCCTCCAATCCGATCCACACACGCTCCCAGCATCACCATGGCTTGTGGGCCCTCCCACCTCATCAATGGTTCCACCTCCTCCATCAACCCATTGACAATCATCTCCTCCAGCACGTTATCTGGTACCCCGTTCTCTGACAGATTCATTATACTTTGTTTGCTTAGGCTTACTGGTAACGACGGCCGGGATATCGAAACAAGGTCAAAAATACAATGGGAACGTTGGAGGGGCCGGTGATATGTAATTTTCTGTTGAGAGGTGCGGATCCAGATACGGGGTTCTAGGGATTTGTCTGTAGGATGCAGAATCCAGAGGCCTTTGCTTCCAGCGATGCGGCCTTGTATGGCAGTTGGCCGAGCCCCTAACTTCAAGAAGAGAGCTAGAGACCTGAGAGCGGCTTCGTTAATGTACCCGCATCCATCCGTGTAAATAAAATCGGCGGGGTGTTTGCCTTCACCGTCGTATGGTGCATCTATTCATGTAAAGTCAAGACAACAAAAAAAAATGGCATCTCTGCAACGCACAAAGATCATCGATGGCGTGGATATCCTCTTCCTCAAATAATATGGCTGGAACTGAGTTAGATAACAAAAGCGCAAAGCGAGTTGACCACTTTGATACAGGCTGCAGAAATAAAAAATGTGAGGGTGATGTAAAAGATGATAAAAACGAAGTCCTACTTGGTTTCTATTGACATCTAACGCATTGTGCCACTTCACAATGTCCCCAAATGCCATCCTCTGATGATCCCCACACTCTGCCCTTGCTCTCCTCGCCCCAAAGTTCTCATTCGTCTCAACAAGAAACACTGACCTGTCTTTCGCAAAAAGTGGTACATACACCCTTCCATTAACAATATACTTCCGCCTTACGATCCACCTCCTTATCCCCTCCCCGTCTTCCTTCTGCAGTTCCTTTGGTACCTTAAGCACCATCACCCTCCGTGAGGCAAGGTACCTCGCGAGGAGGTTGGACTTGCGCTTCTCGAGGGGCTCGAGGACGACTTTGTATCCGTCATCGTCGCCAACGGCGAGGCGCAAGATTTGTTGGATTTGCCCACCGTACCAGTCGTTCACATTGCGCCACGTGCCCATGAGCCCAAGGCCACGCCCCTTGCCTTCAAGGATTGCATCTTGCTCACGGTCAAGCTCTTCCCTGTGGGATGAAAGGGTCAGAAATGAAAACCATATCAGTGTTGGGGCGGTCTGAGGAACATACCAGATATCTGACGTTAATGTCTTTGGCCGGCGATTGAGCATGATGGCTTGCACTTTCGGTCCCACCTCCTTATTCGTTCCTTTTAGGTTATTGATCTTGCCTTGAACCTCCATCCAAGTCCACCACCCCTTTGACACTCCGCGCGCAAGCTCATACTGTACGCCCCATGCAATGCCATAGTTATCCATGGATTTTTGCACCTGTTCGTTGTGGGCAACGATACAAGGTGTCAGGTCTACACCAAGGGGTCCGGCGAGGAAGCGAGCAAGGGGAGAGTTGGGGTCGATGTCGATATTATAAAGGGAAGGAGCGGGAGCGGGACTCGGCAGGGGCGGAACAGGCAAGACGGGGGGTGGAGCTGGGGCCCCAATATCGGTGTTCCACTGTTTGTGACGGGATCTTGAGTCCTCTGACGATGTTGTCCCCAAGGAGGAAGGTGGGCTATAGAAGATATCATCATCATCGTGTGGGTGTGAGGGTACCCCATTACGTTCAACCCTGCGGTACTTGGAAGGGGTGCCTGTGCCTGTGCCTGGGGTGGGTTGGGTATTACTCAGGCGTTTCTTGCTGGGGGAGGGAGGGAGGCCGGCGGACGAGAAAGAGGAGAACGACGGCATGGACCAGCCAGACCCAAGGGATGAAAGTGAGGTGTCACGCGAGATATTATTTGAAAGGGACCCGGACCCAGATTCAGTGTCGGTGTCGTTGAGGACTAGGTAATAATTATTTCACATACAAAATTGAGAAAGGGTATGTGTAGAGACGACATACGAGCAGAGACTGATGAAAAAATATTTGGTTTCATTTGCGTGTATAGTGGAAACTAGCGTTAAGCGTACCTTCTTGACTGTCTTCGTCAGAATCATCCTCAATCACAAGGACTTGACGTTGTTTCTCTTTCGCCTTTTGAGACACCAGTCATTATCAACTGTTCTTAATCATATCCCTAACAACCTCACCTTGGCGGTTGGGATATTGGTACCCGCTTCCGGAAAAAGTCTTTTCGGAGTTGGCAGGGGCCCAGGAGCTGCAAATTGCGTTGCGGAGCCGTCAATAACTATATCCAATATATCACGATCGTCAGCACCGAAGCTTACATTGGATCCCGAGTAGTGAAAAGCTTGCCCGTGCGACACTGAGTCGGCTGTCAGGTGTGTTAGGGGAGATAGTGCGGTCGATCGAGGGAGTAGAGGGGTATTGGGCCGGCCAGATGAGGGAAGACGATGCTGAGATTGCGTTAACATCACTCGGGCCATTGCTTTCTCTGAACATAAACGTACATGCCGCCTTAAAGTTAGTTGGTGAATCTGAGGAATCGATATTCATCCTGTTATACAAGCCTAAAGGCGAAACTTGTGATAAGGAAGAAAAATCCTTGGCCGGGGAGTTATGTTGGGATTCTGAAGGTTGAAACAAATCAACCCAGTGATTGTCAGTGAGTTGGCCTTCATAAATAAATGAAGAAACCATTTACCAATCTTGTCCAGCTCCCCGATGGTCTCTTCGTCAAGGTCACTAAAATAACCATACTCGTCTCCCATCGTAGACGCGTCCGTTGGTTGACCATTCGTCGTTGGCTTCATTGTAAGGGTTCTTGAATCAGGATCAGATCAAAAGAATATTGAACAGAAATAGTTAAAGGAATGGGTATCAAAATTGAAAGTGGGCGAGGTATCACAGGGTGGGTTGGGGCGCTTCAGACCGAGGCGTATCAATGATGGAAGACAGACTGGACAAGAATGGCAGACTTCGGCAGACAAGTTGAAGTTGTAGATTAAGACTTGGGCACATGCCACAAACTAATCACGTGAGATTGGACGTGACACCGTGACAGGACGCGTTTTCTAGACTTAAACTCAACCGCGATGCCGCCGAGAAGATCATCGCGGTCCACAAGGGCATCTCTCGAACCTACGCCTGCGCCACCACTGCCGACGAAACGGAAGAGGGGGAATACTACCGACCCAGATCCGGAAGAGGTGAAAGAGGAGGAGGAAGTTGTGAAGCCCCCATCCAGAGCGCGTAGATCTACCTCTGCTCGAACCAGTGGCGTTCCAACTTCGGGACGTGGCTCCACTAAGTCTAGAGGCTCACTTCCTGATGTTCCAGAGAGTGGGGACGAGGAAGAAACTGAGTCTGCACCGCCTGTGAAAAAGGCTCGTCCATCACTCGATCCCAAATCTGAGGAGGGCGATGATAGCGACTTTGTAGAGGAGGAGGAAAAGCCAAAGCCGCGGCGAGCAACTGCCAGGAGGGGTAAACCACCCTCGTTTGGTCAAAAACCTGCTTTGTCTTCAAGAAGATCGGGTCGATCGACAAGGGCTGCACCTACCCCTGCACCCGAAGAAGAGGGAGGGGGATCGGGCGAGGATGTGAAACCACCTATCGAATTACCTGGACGTAACTCCGCCAGAGCTCAGACGAGTACTTCCAGTCGCCGAACTTCGATGGCCGATAGTGATGTTCCGATGCACGACTCCGAAGATGATGAACCTAAAGCTAAAGCACGGAAGGGAAAGGCCAAATCGAAAGCTGCACCCGCTACAAAGGGCTCTAAGGGTAGAAAAGTGTCTAGCCGGAGTGCGACTGTCATCGACTCTGATGCTGGGGGCTCTGGCGTCGACGAGCCATCACCGCCGCCTTCAAGGCAGCCTGAGAGGGTACAACCAGCTACACAAGAAGAAGAGATACACGAAGAGGAAGAACACTCACTGTTTGATCCACCTCCAATGCCAATGCCCTCTACTCAACCGCTGCCAGTGCCAGAGGAGCCAGCGGGACCGAAATCGCGGCTGGTGATTCACAAGATGGTCTTAGTAAACTTCAAGAGCTATGCAGGACGTCAGGAGATCGGCCCATTCCACAAGGTACATAAGCGCACCATTTTTCTCTTTGTTACTCAAAGTAAAATATTCGGCAGTCCTTCTCATCTATCGTCGGCCCCAACGGCTCCGGGAAATCCAATACCATTGATGCACTCCTCTTCGTGTTTGGATACCGCGCGTCGAAGATGCGCCAAGGAAAGCTTTCAGAACTGATTCACAATTCCGCACGATTCCTGGACCTCGATGAGTGTAGTGTTGAAGTACATTTCCGTGAGATCATTGATCTGGTACGTACTTTTTTCTTCTTTTTGTGTGTGCATCTAGCTCACTTCTATTCTTTCATTCGTGATTGTTACATGTAGCCTGGTCCAGATGAGTTTGAAGTTGTCCCAAATTCTCAGCTCGCTGTCGCGCGTCAAGCATTCAAGAACAATTCGAGCAGGTACACTATCAATGGAAAATCTAGTTCGTATACCGAAGTCCAAACCCTTCTCAAGGGGCGCGGGATCGATCTTGATCATAATCGTTTCCTCATTCTTCAAGTATGTTGTCATACACTGAATTAGGTCTCATCTAACATTCAGCACTAGGGTGAAGTTGAGTCCATAGCACAGATGAAGCCCAAAGCCGCATCCGAACACGACGACGGGCTCCTTGAATACCTCGAAGATATCATTGGCACGTCCCGCTTCAAGGAACCCATCGACGTTGCCATGGTCGAGATGGAGAAGCTCCAAGATGACAGGATGGTCAAACTCAACCGTCTACGCATCGTGGAGAAGGAGAAAGCCGCCCTGGAGGCGAAGAAGAGGGAAGCAGAGAACTATTTGCGATTGAAGAACGAGCATGTAAGAGCGGAGTCAAGGCTATTCCAGTGGATATTGTGGAAGTGCTTCGAGAATGAGAAGGAGTTCACGAAAAAAATTGTGACTCGAATTCCATGTGCTGAGGGAACACCACTGATGATGATTTTTTGCAGGCAAAGTTGACAAAGGACTTGGATGAGGAGACGAGTAAAAACAAGGATGATATTCTTCATTTGGAACAGCTAAGAACGCACTACGAGGAACGCGAGGCTGCGTACGCTGTAAGTTCCTTAATCATGCCATGTCGACCCTGTCTTAATTCTGGGACTACTCATAGGAAGTAAGAACCGCCGCCGAAGCAGCACTCAAGGAGCTAGCTACGCGTGAGAAGGACGAAGTTGGGCTGCAAGAGCGCAGGAAGCATGCTTCAAGCAAGGCGAAGAAATTGAGGAAGTCTTTGCAAGATGTAAGGCCTATCTTACTTTCTTGTTCTACTGATTTACCCTCTCCTTGCAGGATACAAATGCCAAACAGAAAGCCCAACGCGACCTTCAAGAGAACTCTGATAAGATTGTGAGGGAGAAGCAGAAAGCGGACGAATATGAGGCGAAATTGGTCGAAGAAGAGAAGGTGTTAGAAGGAATCCGGGATAGCCTTAGAGGTACGTTGGTTAATGCGCCCGTCCCTTGCTGCTTGACCCTCCGTGATACTTGAAAACAAACTGATGACGACGTATGGATTCACAGATAAAACGCAAGTCTTCCATGACCAAATCGAAGTCAAACAAAAGGAACTACAGCCCTGGACGGCCAAAATTAACACTAAACAAGCTGAAATTGATGTAGCAACGAGCGAGCGGGATGCGTTGGCGAAGAAGGCTGAAGCATTGGAGCAAGCAAGGAAGAATGCTGAGGAGGACTTGGAGGGCCTAACAGGCGATCATGCGGTCAAGGTAGGCATGTAGTGAATATGGTTGTGCCGTTGGATCTAATTGGATGTTGCAATTATAGGTAAAGGAGCATGAAAAGTTGAGGGCAGAGAAGGCAAATTTGCAGAAGGATATTCTGAACGCCGAGCAAAAGGTCCAGGTGTGCATTTATTTTACTGTATCTTCTAGCTGTAGGTTTATGGTAGCTTTGCCTGATAGCAATGCCAAAGGTCTGTGCAAGAGTGGAGAGGGAAGGCCAGCTCCTCACGCCAGAAGGTCGACGAAGCCAGGGCATCTCAGGACAGCAACCGTTCACAGAATAGAGTGCTTGAATCGCTTACGCGTCTACAGGCAACAGGCCGCATTACCGGGTTCCATGTGCGTCGAACTCGCCCATACCATCGTTGCTTCCCTGACTTACTGTATAACAACTAGGGTCGCCTTGGAGCACTTGGTACCATCCCAGAGAAGTACGACGTTGCTATCTCCACTGCCGCCCCGACCTTGCACAATATGGTCGTCGACACTGTCGACCAAGGCCAAGCCTGTATCGAGTATCTACGCGCCCAAAATGTTGGCCGCGCGTCTTTCCTGGTCCTCGAGAAACTTGGCCAGCCAAACGGTATGGCAAAGATCTCGACTCCCGAGAATGTACCACGCCTTTTCGACCTAATTAAGCCCAAGGAGGCACGTTTCGCACCTGCGTTCTACAAAGCCATCGGCAACACACTCGTGGCAGAGAACATGGAGCAAGCGAACCGCATAGCGTTTGGCGCGCGGCGCTGGAAGGTCGTGACACTCAATGGGCAGCTCATTGAGACTTCTGGCACTATGTCTGGAGGTGGGAGTCAACCTGCGCGAGGGGCGATGAGCTCGAAGCTTGCTGCGGATGCGGTGAGCCCACAAGTGCTCAAGGCCTATGAGCAGGACAGCCAAGACAGCCAGGGCAAACTTGATAAAGCGCTGGAGGATTTGAGGGCGGCTGAGGAGACATTGGAGAGACTGAGGGAGTCAGGCCCACAACTTGATATTGCATTCCAGAAGTTGGTATTGGATATCGAGAATTCGAAAAAGAGGATCACAGATGCCGAGAAGAGGGTTAAGGAAGTCAAGTCAGTTCTCTCACCTATATATATTCTTGCCCCTGCTTATTCAAATTCTTTATTTATTTTAAAGTTCAAGAGATAAACCGAACAAAAGCGATCTTAACCGGATATCGACCCTCGACAATGAAATCGCTTCGTCTGAAGCGGAACTGGAGAATCTACAGAAGAAGTCTGGAGCGATTGAAACTGCAATCAAAGACCTCGAGAAGAAGATCCTCGACATCGGAGGTTCTCGGCTGCTCAAGCAAAAGTCCACAGTCGACGGCATCAAGTTGCATATCTCACTAGCGAACGACGAGATCACCAAGGCTGAGGTAGCAAAAGCAAAAGCCGAGAAAGATTCTGCGAAACTCGAAACCTCGATAACGACCAACACCACTGCCTTCGAGGAAGCTGGGGCTGAGCTTGAGGTGCTCGATGCTGACCTCGCCGAGCTGAAAGCGTATGTTGAAAAACTGCGTGCCACAGTTGAAGATGCGCAGGAAGCGGCGGATAACTCGAAGGGAGACTTGGATAAGCTGAAAACGAAATTGGACGCCAAAGAGAAGGTAATAGAGAAATTCAGGCAGAAAGAGGTAAGTTGCATCTTTGGCAACAGCTTGATATATGGCTTGATACTTAACTGAAGGTGTGATAGATGGACATCCAACAACAACTTAGCGATACTCAAAAGGAGGCGGACGAGAATGAGGTATTTATTGAACACTGGCAGACCTCACACGATAACCTTCAGCTTGAAGAGATCGAGTTTGTGAACCTATTATATCTCCTTAAACAGTTTTCTAACTTCTCTTTAACGTTAGCGATGATGATGATGATGATGATGATGAAGCTGAAGAGACTGCTGGTGATTCCAAGCCAACTGAACAACCTGCAGAGGCCGAGGGCGAAGTTGAGGTAAAAGATGAACAGGACGAGGCACCCTCAGCTAAAAAAGCTAAGCCCAAGTCTTCGGCGATGGAACTTTATGTGTATGGACCCGATGAACTGGCAAGATACCAAAAACGCGAGTTGGTTGCCGAGGTTCAGCTACTCGATGGTGAGTGATTCGTACATCTACGTCGTTTCATCGCCTTACCGGCATTAGAGAGCCTTAAGAACTCAAAGCCGGACTTGAGCGTTCTGAAAGAGTACCGCAAACGTGAGGAGGAATTCATGAACCGTGCCAAAGATCTCGATCAAGTTACTGCTGAGCGAGATGCTCAGAAGCAGAAGTATGATGGCCTCAGAAAGCAGCGGCTGGATGAGTTCATGGCGGGATTCAATCTGATTTCACTCAAGCTAAAGGAAATGTATCAAGTACGTTAGCGTATTTTCCCCTCTGATAGTACTGACGCGCGCCACATCTAGATGATCACGCTTGGCGGTAATGCTGAGCTGGAGCTTGTTGATAGCATGGACCCATTTTCTGAAGGAATCATCTTCAGTGTCATGCCCCCCAAGAAAAGCTGGAAGAATATCTCGAATCTGTCTGGGGGTGAAAAGGTAAATATTGGCGTCGAAAATTCCCTTGTCCTCGCTCAATTCACATATATCAGACCCTAAGCTCGCTCGCACTCGTGTTCGCACTACACGTCTTCAAGGTGAGAGCAGGCCATCCCAACCTGGATCCGTTACTCAACCGTGAAACGTAGCCCACGCCACTTTACTTCATGGACGAGATTGACGCTGCCCTAGATTTTAGAAATGTTTCCATTGTTGCAAACTACATCAAGGATCGGACCAAGAATGCACAGTTTATCATCATTTCTCTTCGGTACGTTTGTCCTCCCTTGGGCGGGTCGTCGTCTGACAAACTTTTCTCCAGTAATGATATGTTCGAACTAAGTCACAGGCTTATCGGAATTTACAAGACCTCCAATGCTACTCGAAGTCAGCTCCTCTCTGCTCAAATTGCTCTCAATCAATACTGACAGGATAATTCACAGGCATCTCAATCGATAACCATATGTTAGCTGCCCCATCAACCAAAGCATGATAGTACAATTCTTTGTAATTTATTGGAGAGGTTTGCTGTCGAATGTTGTGGTGTACAAATTTTAGTCTCATTGCTTTACTTGTTTACATGCGATACTACCAAATATACATTATTAATTCATAGATCTTGCCCAAGGGGGTCAGGAGTCACAGAAAAAAACCTCAGACAATGCGCTCTCGACCCAGAACGACCTGTAACCAATGTTCTAGACCTTTTCCCTCCCATACTGTAAGGAATGCTTTATTCCCTTCCATATACGGATACCCCTTCGGCATCAAAATCTCTTTTGTAAACCAGGGATGCGAAATAGCCAACGCTGCTCTAAGACGGTTTTCGGGCGGATAGACAAGGAAACGAGACAGGAGGTCAAACGCAGTCGCCTCAAAAAGTTCCTTGGGGAAGTGTATGTCATTCAACCTAGTAATGTCAACTGCTGGCTGTGCTTCTGGTAGATTGGGGAGCAGAGGAGCTAGGGGAACTGGCGGTGTGTCTGAGAACTGGACTCCATTCGCATCAGGTAGGTCTCTAAAGGCCTAGCATATAGTTTGCTTAGAGCGTTGAAAATACTCCAGCGAGTAAATACACTTACGGGCCAAGTTCTTATCGTAGGTGTTCCTAAGATCTTAAAGATGCTCCAAGCGAGCCCCAACTCACCACGGGTTCCGTTGAAGAGGGTGCCACGCTCCCATCGTGCTCTCTGGTCAATGGGCATAAGGCCAGCCAGATGTCTTGGAGTAATGAAGGGGCGGAATGATTGTGGTTCCTCATCAATACTAAGATTTTGCTCCCCATATTCGTCCTCATCTTCATCTGAGCTGAGTCGAAGTGGTGTAAAAAATTCAGCAAAGGTGGCTCCGAAACTCCAGAGGTCGAGAGAGAAAGGGTCGTAGTCCCTGGTCCCGAACAAAAGCTCTGGTGCACGGTATGGCCTGAAGGATGTCAGAAGAAAGTAATAGAGGGAGAGCAAAGAATTTTCGTACCCAGTCGACACTTCAAAGTATAACCTGGGACGGTCCTCTGGCCAGATGTCACCCCGTTTGGCGTCAGCACTTTCTTTGTCCTTCCACACAGTTCCGAAATCTATCAGCTTGACGTATCCGTCCTCGGTCAGAAGTATGTTGCGCGGTTTGATATCCCGGTGGGCGATATTCTCCTCGTGAAGATACACCAGAGCAAGTAGGGCCTGATACATGATTGAACGTGTGATAGCGGTGAATCTGCCCTTCAAGAGAAAATTTGAAGCGTCTCCATCACTAGTGGACGAAGGAAGGAGGTGTGGTGAAAAATGCGGTGAGGCAAGTAGATCTGACAGCGAAATCGGAATGTAGGGCATCCATAGATGTAATGCTGACCATGTTTCGTCTTTCGTATGGCTCAGAATTTTAATAATCTAGTGAATGGTGTTGGAACCGAGAGATGAATGTGAGAATTTGTGAAGCACGAACATTACAGTGGGAGATAGTTGATAAAATTCGCAGTTCCTTGATGATATCATGAGGGGCTTTGGCGAACTTTTTGACGAATGTCGAGACTTTTACGACGACCCATTGAGGTTTTTCCGATCCAACCGCCGCCCAAGTACGAGAAACTTTTGATACCGGGCCTTCTTCGATCAGTTCGAAGTCCTGGTCCTATGGTCATATCAACTATGCGTTAATTGACACTTCTGCCAACCCAGAACACTTGCACACCTCTTCAAGTTGCATGAGATTCATTTTGGGGACTTTTTGTCAAAAAGCTCAGGGTCGCCAGTTTTATCGAAGACTGAAAATTGCGGAGCAGCCATGTTGGTCCAGAAGATCCCCGAAAGTCCGTTTCAGCCGATGTGACTTTACATGCTGCAACATTGATCTTCAAATCTACATTCATCCACGTCACTCGTCCTAAATAACGCGGTCTTTTCTCTCCAACTTATGGCCGACGAAGCTAGGGGTGCATCCAACAGTGGGTTTCAATCCTGGTGGTGCCATATGAGGGCTAAAAAACTGACCATATTGGGCACAGATGAACGGCTCCTTGCTGCGGCGCGATCGGACAACGAAGATCTACTCCTCGATGTCTTCGAGCAGGGAGATTTCGATATAAACTGTCAAGACGGGTTGGTCTTGATCGTGTGATCCAGGAAACTTGTTGACATCGTTTTGCAGGCTGGGGAATACACGTACGTTCTCCTCGTGCCTTGGAACATACTACTTGAATTGAAGACGGACTTCCCCAGCACTTCATAATGCGTAGGTAATGACCCTTCAGTTTCTATCCAACTGAAAATGGTACGGCACCGTAACAGTGTCGCAAACGGTTCGACCGACGTCCTGGAACACATCCTTTCTTATGAAGGCTGTGACGTTGATCCAATAAACAGATTGGACAAAGCCACACCACTACATCTTGCTGTCAGGATCGCGCATACAATGCTGCGGCAACATATTGTTGAGAGCTTGCTCGACGCAGGGGCGGATACACGGTGAGCTACGAATAGTCTGCGTACACGACTTGGCCCATATTCAGTGACAAAATAGCATTAAGGACAAGAATAGGGAGACACCGCTAGATATACTACCTGCTGATGAGAAAGAGATTCGCCAACTCATTATCAAGGCACGCTCCGATGCAAGTGTCTCGCGCGACGATATTGCGAGTGGTCAGTGACCTTCCATGCCAGACCTTACATCTCTTTTAACATTATTCGCTTCCCCAAAGATGATGATGATGGACCAGCGGGACCCGGTTCAGGTTCAGACGAAGACTAGATATACTACGACCTTGTATTCGTGGTGAGGGTAATTTCAGCACTGTGTGGACTTCGCGGGCGGAGAATCAGATGCTCAACGATAACACGGAATGCTGCATAGTATTACAGGTGTAGTATGTTATTCCACATTGTCCGTCCAGGGTCTTGAATACATAGATACATTACTTGAGATTTACGGTATAGATTGTCAGCCGAGCTCAATTGTGGGTTACGCTGGGCAAGCACAAAGTCGTTCCAGGCATAAGCAGCCCACAATCAACCTCGGAGTTCAGGTTCTGTAAGTCTTCCAGGGTGCACCCATGCATTTTGGAAATTTCCCAGCACGAGTCCCCGGATTGAACCCAGTATGCCGTGGTATTGGTGATCGGGCAAGGAATAGGAGGTTTAGATAGCGCAGGGGAAAGCAGAAGGCGCCAGACCAACAGGAGTACAACAGCAATTATAAGGAAGAAAGGTAAGAGGGTTTGGTAG
>JABCKU010000312.1:0-14921 GCA_018221655.1 Myochromella boudieri | reverse complement strand
GGTCGTGTGCGCACATGGGAGTCGGCGCCCATTTGCCGGCCAGAGATATGCGTTTGAGATGTGCAATGCGGTCTGCGTCGGGAGGGAGGGTCTTTAACTGCTCAAGGAGAAGGAGATCAGCTGTGAGGCGCTCGGAGAAGAGGCGGGCTACAGTGATGCGTTTTTCTTGAGCTGCGGCTTTATGAATGGCATCCTTCTTGAGGGTTTCGGCGATCCGGAGGGCAGGGTCATCGTTGGGCTTGACACGGGAAGCTTTGGATGGGCGGAGTCTGTACTTATATGGCTCTTTATAGACGTGCAGAAACTTGGATGGCGTATTGACAATGTGAAGCTCCCCGACAGCAGCTAGGGTGACGATGTTCAGGAGGTCCTTCCAGTATCCGTGGGCAAGAGCTTGCTTGCTTTTGGGTGTGGTGCAAACGGGGTCGACCAACCAACGGAGGTTGTGGATAGCAGTGCGGGGATGCTTCTCGTAAAGCCAGCCGAAGGCCCTGACGAATGATAAGACATTCAATGAAACATCCTTCGGGTTTAGTTTGAAAGGCTTACTTGTAGAACAATTCCTTGTTGCCTTTTCCGTCGTGAATGCTACGTATATTCCAAATGATGCGCAGCGTTAGTTGGGGGTCCTCTGCCCATGCGTTGTCCAGATACTTGTCAAACTGCTGAATTGTGTCTGCGAAGAGCTGGAACGCGTCAAGAGTCGGTGAAAGGGTGGAATTGTACGCTGGGGCTTTGTTTTCTGTGAAAGTCTGATTGGCGGTTGTTGCAAGAGCATCCATCATTACATTCCTAGTTGGCTTGTCCACGAGCTTAGGCTCCACGGCCACCTCGCTAGCGGATTTTGCAGGGACTAAAACATCAAGAAAGTTAGGATTGTAGAGCTAACGCTGGGATGACTCAGTTCGCCGAATCAGGCTTCGAACGGGCGAACTACAGCGAAGTCAACAATGCTGGAATGGGTCGACCGCGCCGATCATGCACCATGTCGACATCTGCCCAACAGCATGCACACACGGGCAATTTGCATTCGAACCAAGAAAACCTTCGGCCGCAAAACTCTTTGACCCAAGAGTTACGCCAGGGCTACCATAGCCAGCATGACTCTTGTCTTATTAACTACAAAACCACCAGTGCTCAAGGAATGCCCCTTGCCACCGCGCAATATTACACGAATTACGGCTCCCAACCAGGCCCATACTCTTTCCAGGATGACGCCGTCGAACAGCAGGTCTTCTCACCCCGATCCAACCTTGCTAGCATTGACGTCAATAATGTTCGTGGGGACCAAGTCTACTCAGTACGTGCCCTACGAAAGGTTTATAGAACTAAGCTAATATTCATTATCCGGGCATTGGTGGTCACTGTATCCCTTCCTGTATCAAACAGTGATGCCAGTGTCCTACACGTTCCTGCCGGCTAAGCCCTAGCGGAGACTCTGAGGAAGGCCGCCCGACTGCTTTGACGCAAAAGTGGGCCGAAGGCGTACTGGATTCTTGCAGTCCGAACAACGACAATGGTGATAAGGATATGAATATTAGAAACCATGTCCACATCTGCCTTTGATTCAGGCTTGGGACCCGTCCCGGATGTCCCGTTCGAGCTCACCCCACAGAATCCTTGCTGGTGCCTACCGTAATCCCGTACACGCAGGGTGAGCCGCATGCGTGGGGAGCGGAAAGAGAGGGAGAATGACGTGCAACGAATGGCACAACAAAGGTTTAGGACATTCTCGGCACCACAGCGGATGGGTACAGATGCCAAGTTTGGTTTCTCGTTTGGAGCTGGTGGATCGGAATCGTCACCGCCATGCAACCCTCATCATCGTTCACCTCCGCCACCACACACCGCCATCCACCCCTAATTTCCGCTTTCCCTTCTCACGACATCTCCCCCACCTTATCACATCCTTCGGGAGCAGATTACAATAAAGAGCCTAGAGCCCTACATAGTGCCCTCGTGGCACCCGTCGCACTACATGGGTTCAAGGAGCCGATCTGGGAGGTGGTGCAAGACATGCGGGAGCAGGCTGCTGATGCAAGTACCTTGCGTTTTTCAGAGCTTCCCACTTGGTCTTCACGCTCTGCTGCTTGACAGTTAGTGTTATACTGTATACGGTGCTCCGACATTGATCGTGTCTTCCTTTGCTTCCTGATAGCCTGGATGAGAACGCATTATTACCGTCTTCAGATTAATGCGTAAAATCAAAATCTATTGACAAGTTCACGGCGCGTCTACCCAGCGTCCTCACTGCGGAATTACGGACATGCACTACAAATGTTGAAGTGAGTAGAGCTTTCCATTCGGGTACGAGATCCTGACTTCCTCCAGCCTTCATTTGATCTATGCAACACTGTCCCACACGAAGCTTGAAGCTTTGAAGACCCACAGCCAGTTCGAAGAATATTGGAATCTCGAGAAGTGTTGCGGTCATACTGCATACTATAGGGTTATAGGGTGGTTCGTGTGGGATGGAAACAGTCGTGGTAAGCTTCGACACTGGAGACGTTTGCAGAGACGGAAAGGCATATGGACAGGTGGTAATGGGGGACAAGCTTGATATAGACATCATCCATCTTTGAGCTGGCGTACAAAACCAACTCTTCGTTCAAACTCTAAGAACTGTAATATTCGCACACAAGAGAGGTGTTAATTCTCACAAGACATAGTACAACACACATATGGGTCCTGTATGTGTACCAATGAGAAGGAGAGAGAAGGTAGCCTAGTTCCAACTGTGTTTCGATTTATTTGCTCTTTGTGCCAGGAATACTACTGTGACACGGTGTCGTGACGTGACCAGCACCTCAGGCTATCGTAGTTCATGCCGGAGGCGGGGGAGATTTGCAGTACGCGACATATCATTGTGCACAATAAGGGCACACCTTATGCATGTTCAAAAGGCCCCCCTCCTGAGTGTGAGTGGGATAGTCTATTACCGAATTAATATTAATGGGCTTTACAGTTCACTTGGAAATACACCCAGAAGTATTCTCCACGGGGTCTACTCAACGGGCCTACACTAGCCTGACTGTGGATAAGGCAATGTATACCAGCAACCCCAGTATTAATGAACTACAACCACAACCGTCCATTCACTCAATGAAAAGATCTAAAGATGAACATTGGTTATACCTATTACACAATACATCTTCTGGACCATTGATTTGCGAATCGAGGGGGAAGCTGTTGGTCTTAGCAGCTGGACAGGTGTGTCTGATTTTACGTCTAAGCTTTACTGTGCTCACGTCTTGGATAATAATATCTAGCATGCAATGACAATTAACTTTGGCTTGGAGGCTAATATAATAGGCATGAAGAGGTCCGTTTATGACAGTATCGTACTGCCTGGCAGTATCCCAGGCCCCAACCATGATCCCGAGAAGTCTAAACTAATCCGTTCATTTGTAATCCCCCCCGAGTTTACTGTTCCTGGCTCTAGCAAGCCGTCTGAAACGAGAACGGTCAATATTTTTGCAGCATTTGTTTCTGACATCTGGGTGTGGGCAGTTATTGATTTTTCCCACTTGGTGCGGATGCATGTCATCAGCCGTGATCAGCCTTGGGTTTCCAAAGATTTTGAACTGGGTTCCTCGTCATGGCTGGCTTTTTTCGAGATGTTCAAAGGTGGACCGGATTGGGTCAAGGAGACATCTCTAGCACTAAAGGCAATTGATGCATGGAGGGTTGACGTTTTGGCCACTTTTCTCAAGTGGTGGAAAAGAGATGGTAACCACAGAATATCAGAATTCTTTCCAATTCACAAAAACTTGTACGTTACATGTATAGTTTCACATTATAATTTTTTATCTGATACATGCTTTAAAGACAGAAGAAAAAAGTGCATGAGCAGCGAACCCCCCATCGCCATTGTGCCATCATACAAGAGATCTGTGAAAACAGATTGGGTGCTTTTAGTGGCTTTGGTCGTCACCTAGCGAATGATTTCCTATATCATATGGCTATCTTCCCTGGTACTCCTGCGTATGTTATTTGTCAAAACGATGCTCTTTTTGACAAGTTCAAAAACTCGATCATCACATTTCTTTCGAGCTTTGCTTCACAGTCATATTTGCAACAAGTTGCATCAATTCCAAACACAAAAAACCCCTTTGAATTCAGCGAACGTTCAAACACAATATACATTGGAAAGTGTATCCATGTATTTCGTAGGATATATGTCTGGGTTCCCAGAGACCTCTACAACAGTCATGCAGAGGCTGGACTATTTGATCCTGATCATACAATTGGTGAGTCTGGTCTAACAAGTTGTTTGTATTTAACAATAGCTCAGCTCTGATGACATGTTGTAGGCAAACCTTATCCTAAGGACAAGGTTGAATATTGTCAGACAGTCACAAAAAAAGTTCAAGTATATTTCATTTCTGGAAGACTTCGATCATACACTATTATCAGAGCAAAGCGCCCAGAGGGGTGGGTGGATGGTGAGGAAGTGAGTATGTACAGAGGATTTTCTTATCCATCCTAACACCAAACAAATAGGTTTTAGTCACTCAAGACATCTCCGCATTTATATACAAAACTACCATTGGTTTTGCTCAGTTTCATGAGCAACTTCTGAACAGAGTGGTCATGACACAGGATAATTATCATGAGCTCATAGCTTCTGGGCGTCCAGCAAAGGTATGAAACCTAACATTTTCCACCTGTATATTATTAATTATGGATATAGATCACAACTGGGAAGGCGGGACATCCTCGAAAAAAAAAGACTATCAAAAAGTACGAGAACCAACGTAAAAAGTTAGGACGTTCATTGGTATTGGTATGTCAGGAGACAAGAATACCAACATTCTTTTACTGAATACTTTTTTAGGATGCAGCGGACAAAATGTTGGGTTTCGAACCTGAACCTGAGCCTAATCTTTCCAATGATGGAGTCTTTGACCCCCAACCAGAGTTTGACTTTGACGATCCACTTGCTTCAATCAGGCTTGAAGAGGAGGCAGAAAGTAAAGACGGCAATGAAGATGCAACAATGGCAATAGGTGCAATAGATGCAATAGACCCAAGCGACAATCATGAGCAGAGTGACAATCATGAGCAGAGTGACAATCATGAGCAAGAAGTTTTGGAAGCTGAGTGCATGGACTTTGAGATGGGCTTTTCCTCTGATCGGCAATCTACTGGCATTCAGCAGTACCAACAGAGGATCACACTGCCACAACAGACCTCTCATGCACCAATCTCACATTCACAACAACTCTATGCCCGCGCCATGCACCATGTAGTACAGAATATGCATCGGAGGTTCAAGGGTAAAATAAGTGGATTCAAGAGCTTATATCCTATATCTAAATAATGTTGATAGCATTTGATGTAGCACTTCCTTAAAACTAAACTCATTCTGTGTCGTTGGGTATATCCTGAGATGATGTAATCAGCATCTATCGCTTCTATTTTTCCACATTAGATCTAATGGGACTTAGCTAATTCTATCTTGGCTCTATCTCACTCTATCTGCCTAAGTCACAACGATAGCTCTAGAGTGTACGTAACTGACTGGCCCCAAGCATGTTTGGCCGTCCCGATGGGTCCCTTACCTGAATCTGTACATGTAGAGCCAGTTAATCATTGAGAACACAACATGCACAACATATGCTTACCAAAGAGAGAGTCCTGCCCTCAAAGAAACCTGAAGATCATCACTGCCATTGCAAATAGATGATGTGCGGTCTTCGGCAAGCCCAATAATGACGGGCCAATTTCGTTTTGTTGTGTTTGGTGCCTTCTCCTTCTCGTCTTGCTTCATTTGTTGTCTTGGGTCCATGCCACAGCCCCAAAGCTCTAATGCACGTTCCACCTAAAACAAGTCAGTTCAACAAAATGACAAGTAAACAACCACATACCGCGGCTGTGCAGAGTGCTAAACCTCCCACAGGTGCACCGTAGTCCTCTCGAGCTCCGACAGTTTGCTTGAGGTGATAGACAAAGACATCGAGAACTACATTACCTTGGAAGGCCCCCTTCTTGCCCTAATGGAAGTCATCAGTACACCAATAGTGATGGCCTCTTTTCCAATCGAGCTGCGCCATTCCGTAACGATTTTACTGGTCTAATCAAATCAGATACCAGTTATATAAATAATAGCCAATGTACCTGGTCTACCACTGCCAGAGGCGCGTGCTCAGTTTCCGTTGTCCATGGCCAGTGTTCCTCCATAGAATAGTCAACTATCAGGTCTCACCAAGTTGAGACATGTTCACCACATGGTCCAGACCGTCCACTGTCAAACACAACCATAGGGGGCCAATTTAATAACACAGCTGCCATTGTCAAGTATCATGGCCGTGGATATAAATTCGATATCGATTACTTCAGTTTGCTTATCGAGCGACTGGATTTTTGATGTAAAAGTGTCAAGCTGCCCTGGTTCAGAAGAGGATGTTCCATTCTTGTACAACTGTCGTTGTGGATTGTCCACGACATAAAGATGCACCCGATGAGTTGAGAACTGGTGAGCACAAAGAGTCGGAGTGCTTTGGCTATTTTGGAAAAGGTTGTGATTTGTCATCCACTACTTTTGGAACTTCACTCGTGCCATGGTTTACTGCTCCAGTCTGCGCTTAAGCACTGCTCTCTCCTTCGTCAGGGTGAAAATGCTATACATAGGTTTATCCTTGGTCCTCCCTGTTTCGGAACCTAGACTCTCAGTGATGGTCTTGTTGAGTAGTGTCGGTGGTGATTGACAATGGATAAAGCCAGCCACCATTGAACTTTGCGTATAATCTCCGTGGCAGGTGGCATTCCGCGATGCGAGAGCAAGTCTCCTATAACGATACATAAGTATGTCGACATCTGTTTCGTTAAAAGTTACTGACCATAGCTCAGTTGCCGCTTTTCAGAATATAGTTTGAAGGATAATCAATGTTGATGTGCTTTGAGATGAGCTGGAAAATACAAGGTCTGTAAAGACCCATTTGCGACACGTTCCTCAAGCCTGCGAAGTAGACGTGTCGATGTCTGCTTATAATCGTTTGCTGACTCGGCTTTGCAGATATCATTGACGAAGCCCAATGTCGATTGCCACAGCATCACGGCTGGATGTGTTCTGAGCTCGGATAAATGGTTGACCATCATGTCGATGGTCGTATCACAGAGCTCCTTGTCTCCAAGTAGTCGTGTGAGGGTCTGTGTTGTCTCTGATGTCGAGGCGCCAGCCAGGCTCAAAGGAGCGTTCCATGGAAATGAGATAAGATTTTCATGAGCTTCTTGTACGACGGGGCCTTGTGTACATGTGTCTAGCCATTTCAAACAGGCCCTCCAAGTTCTTTGTGTGTCGATAACTTTATACATATCTTGCCAATACTGCACGGCTCACAAAGGTAAATGTGACATTGTAAATGATGGGTCCTCTACTGATCGTGAACCATCAAGGAGTTGTTGCCCAAATTCCTCCACCATTGCCACCACAAAGGTTCTTGGTGGGAGGTTGCGAGATATGAAATGACCAATGTCTTCTTACGAGACCCTGGGGTGAAACAGAAGTGGATCATTTTTTAAAATGTGGAGGACGCAGTAATTTCATTTAGTAAAGTGCAGAAACTCCTCGTTACAGATGGCCAACCGTGTCTCATCAATGGTGGTCACAGGTCAAATCCCAAGGCGCGTCGGACGGAGCTGACTCAGAATGGACCCAGGCGTCAGGCTTGCTTCACAGCCTGGGGCTCTTGGTGCGTTCTCTTCTTTTTGATGTCATTCCGAATTCGGCTTCATGAATAGCTTGCAGCCTCTCATATACAACGATAATACACGGATTAGATCAATAATGTCACTATTACTGGACTCTTTTGTAAGGTCAATTACCTCCCGTTACAACATCCTGGAAGCAGCTTCAGAGTCAGAATCACGCCAGGCTGCACTGTCCGAACAGCCCCACGCCAACTCTGAAGGAGGCCAAGCCAGGACCTATCAGGGGGAACTACTGATTGTACTTATAGCTAGCAGAGGCAGTAGCATTTATCTGCTCGGACGATCCGTCAATCTTCGACCCGGAGGAATATCCAGTGAAGCTTCATGACACGACATCTGATGTGAGCAGCCCGGATTTGGAACTGATTTTGACTGTGTTTGGATTCAAGGTTTGTTTATGAAGTCTACGTTTCTGTTTATACCTGACTGATGTTCAACTTTGCTTTGTAAATGAAGAACCACGGTGAATGGATGTATCCCATTTCTACAGTGGGGTTGATTGTGGTACTGCTGCGGTATGTACTTCGAGATCTTCCCCTTCCCTGGTTGATGATTGACGATATTCATCACATTATGATACTATTTTAGGCCAGCGAGCGAAGGGTGTATTCGTCTGAAAATGAGTAGCCCTTGGGATAATCCGATTATCGACCCAAGGTGACATAGTACCTTACTCTATACGGGAACATAGCACATCCTGAACTCGTCCATTCAGCTATCTACAGAAACCAGAAGGCCTCCAGAAACTCGTAAGGGGGCTAAAGGCAGTCCTGAAGCTCGCCTCCACTGAGCCACTCGCGTCCCGCATCGATATCAACAAGAAACCTCTCCTCGATCAAGCGCCGCTTAGCAAGAGCGATAAAGAGCTCAAAGACGTCGTCTGGAACCGCCTCGAAATTCTTTACCACCTGACGAGCACCTGTCGCATGGCACCGCTCAACGATGGGGTGTAGTTGACGCAGAGCCCCATGTGTATAGTATCCAGGGGCTCAGTGTATGCGACGCTTCTGTGTTCCCGAAGATTGTTGCAGGCCATACGGTATGTGTATTTTGTTGTAACTACTCTGCTGTGTGAGTTCACGCTTCTCTGTATGTGACTTAGGCTGGAGCTGTCCTTGCAGTGGCTGAGAAACTATCTGATATGCTTAAGGAGCAATATAGGCCTTCACCTACTACTCGCAGAATACCTGTTGGACCTTTGGTATAACATATGCATTAAGGCCTAGGTCACGCGATCAATGACTTGCGAATTTTGAAAAGCTGTGGAAAGCTTTGCTGGAAGTTAGAGTCGAGATCCGATCTGATGGCAACGTTGTCAAGCTTACGAATTCCGATCCCATTTGTTCCACAAGTTTTCTACATAGTGTATACCACGGATTCTTGGATACTCAAAGCTCTGGGAATGCGAACGTTGACATTGCTACAGCACTCGCTGACAGCTCATCGTGATGCTGTAGGATGCTGTGGTTGGCCATTTGGCCGTTTGGTTCTCGTCCACCACCAGCGTAATGACTCTCGACACTGTCAACTCATACCAGTGTTCAACCCTCTGAGCTAAGTCTGCGTTTCATAATCTTACCATGCGGTGAGGTCTTCACCCCGAGTTACTGAAGGTGATTTCTTTTGGTGCAGCCTACGGCTTGAAAGAGCATGAACCCCCGCCGCGATGCCATCCTGGAACTCGGGTAGAGATTCTGGACGAACTCATGCTGTGAGTTGGTGGAGATCCAAACGAAGAAAGGAACAGAGTACTGTGGTTGCATGGTCTAGCTGGCTTAGGAAAGATAGCAGTTTCTTAGACATTATAAGAGCGCGTTGCAGGTCAAGGTCATCTGGCGGCCAGCTTTTTCTTCTCACGTGGCGGGGAAGACCCCGTGCAATTTCCAAGGCAGTGGAATGAATTCGAAGAAGGGGAGTCTCATTCCGAAAATTAAAGTTTCTAGGGGGCTGCCAATGTAAGTTTTGATCAGTTTTTTTTTCTGGTTCTGGATACTTAAGTGAACTTGGTTAACGGCAGACTCAAACAAGTCAAATATCAGGATATCAAAGGAATTCAAACGATTCATAGAAATCAGCATAAACAGTTGGGCAGTGGTCATGGGAATCGGGGTTGCCGTGGCTGGGCTGGACGGGCTTGTCTACACGGAGGTTACTAGTTAGGGACATGATGCCACATTCAAGTTAGTGACCGACCATTGCCTTTGGACTGCGTACGTATCAGTTGTAAAAGAGAGGAAGAAATAAATATATTGTCAATTCATACATTCTTTGCTTCCGAGGTTTGGAAGTTGAACATGTCACTCAGTCCAATTTACCATCCTTTTTGTCAGACGTAGTGGTATGGTCGTTGGCCGCCACCCGGCTCCCGTGGCGACAAGAACTTAAATCACATCAGTTACGGTCATGGTGAGAATTATAAACGGACGGAGCAATATCAATTGTGAGGCCGGAGGCGTTGAGATATTAGGTGTGTATGTGGATCATCAATGGTGTGTAGATCGGATACAGCCCAGGGTAAGCTTTAATCTAAGGGTAGCGCAGAATCACGGTACAATGATGTCGAGTCTGTAGTAACCCTCTGGCACAAGTGGTGGATGGCTCTGTTGACATTCATAGTGTTGTTTTCAAGGCAGATAGCAAGTCAGATAGCGAGGCAGATGGTGAATAAGTGTTTTTTTGCTTCAAAATAGACTTGTGTGTGTGTGTGTGTGTGTTGCTGTAACATGGTGCCGTCAAGTCAGCTTGCACAGCCACTAGGTTTCGGGCGTCTCACCAGATCTACCAGTATTATTCATCTACCTCACTCCTGTACTTGGGCTTCTATTCCTGGTTTCTCCAATTTTGACTAACTTGAAGGGCTTTACTTCAAGAGATCTCGACGTAACATGCTTTCAGCTTGATTAGTGCATAGAATTCTACCTATCCTACTATCTGCTGACATATGAGCACTTGTAGATCAAGTCGCAGGACATACCAACCCAATTGCATTCTTCAATACCTGGTGGCCGCTTCTTGGTCAGAACCCCATTGGGCTCGCACAATGCTTCTTGAGTAATACCGCAGTTGCCGAGCTGCCTGGGTTTCGCCAACTTGTAGCAGGGTGATCCAAAGGCAAAGCAATCATGGTTCCTGCAACGTAATATCAGGGATATCTACCATTATGCGCCGACAGTGACAGGGTTTCAGCCAAAGGTGGTTTGGGGCAAAATTTTCATGCCGCCAACCCTGGGCCTGAGAGTAGAGGTGCTTACATCTGTGTATAAGCGCTCAGGTCCATGTACAAGGTCTGTGTCCCAAAACAGTGGAGAGAGAAACCCCAAAGCCATTTGACCGTTGTTTCAACCCACCCTATTTAGAGCACCTGTATGTTTTTCTAGAGCCTTGATATATCTGTCTGATCTGTTAACCAGAATTGATACACTGCTCTTAACTATATGTTCTTAACCTTATGGGAGAGGATCACGTCGATATTCAAAGGCATCCGCTCTTTTTTCTGGACGACAGAGTGTTAGTTTTTCAGGTAGATGGGTTTCTCTTATGCCTTCTGCATGGTGTGCCTGACGCTTTCACTGCAGGTTGAAAACACTCTATTTCGATTTGCTATCGGCATGCTGCGTCAGCATTCGACAGTCCTTGATAGCATATTTGGTATTCCTGCTTCATTCCAGACTGAGGGGACTGAGCAGAATCCTTTGAAACTTGAAGGCTTTACGGCCGCCGAATTTGAAGCATTTCTTAAATGGTTAATGCATATGTGAGTGAGATTGTCCTTGCATTATTGAAGGAAGCAACTCAACGGATCCCGCAGTGATTGGGTACCCATTGACTTGACAGATGCTGAACTGGAGAATATCCTCAAAATCAGTAGGTTGTGGATGATTCAGTCTGGAGTAGAATATGCGATAGACAAGCTTGAAGCGTTACATCTTGCACCGTCCCGCATGGTGTATCTGGGAATCTCCTATCGCATTCCTCAATGGGTTCATCGAGGCACCAAAATTCTCATCAATACTCCTCTTCCATCTCTTGCATTTTCAGACCATCTCAACATGGGGTTGAAAGTTTCTGTTACGGTTGCACATGCAAGAGAAATGCTCGAAGAAGATAGAAAGCTTCTAGCAGCAGTTCCACCACCAGTCCCAGAACCTGCATCGCGCCTAATATGTCCATCCCACAATGTTTGCGCACACTCATGGAAAGACATCTGGATGCGTCGAGTTGCCTTACACCTAATGCACCCCACAGAGCCTTTGCATCTTGACGATTTGGTTGACTTTGCCTCAGGGTTAACTTATCCTAATATGCATATGGAATGTAAGGAGGCTGCGCTGCTCCAACTTGCTCAAAGCGGTGTCTTTCGTAGAAGGAGAGAGGCCATTGATTCTGCCATTCAGAGTGTTCTTACTTATCACGGTCTAGGCCAGGGTTTGAGCTAGTTACACTTGGCGACTTTGTTGGAGCGTTTTCTTGGGAACCCTGGCATGCAGAATATTTTTGTTTGATACTTCCCGCTTAGTTTCCGTTAGTACTTTGGCCTGATTACAGCACGTATACGTAACAATAGATCCATTGTTGTTCGTTTGGTTGAGTTGTTTGAGACTGTTTGAAATGATCTAACCCACTTGCCCTCCCCAATATGGGATGAAATCAAGCTGGTGCGGACTTGTCACCAGAGGCTAATTCACAGCAGCCACTGCCAGTGGCCAAAGTGCTCTCTGCCATGAGGCAGCTTCATTGCAAATCATAACTGGGCATCATTTAGCATTGGCCAAACGGCTAGGCAACACAGGGGGCAACACAGGGGTCTATCGTTATGGTACGTACTGTAAGCATATAGCAGTAAACACGTTACTGATCGTTCAAAGTTCCTTTGTCCGACAATTTAGGGGCAAACCTCAACAGCCACAACCCCTCCATCAAATCACATCTACCTTACTCTGTTTCATCTTGCTAACCCCAGATCTGGACAACATCGCAAAGCAATAAACAGCCTTCTATTTATAGGAACTCAGAATGTCAACACCTTCTCATCCCCCTCTACAAACTCGTACTTCCTGAGTCTCAGTTCTGAAAACTTTTTTCCTTCTACTCATTTTTCTCATTATCGACACTATGTCCGACGATGGTTTAAGCTCTAGCTCTGGATCTACACTTTCATCTTCCAACTCAACCAACGGATCTCCAGAACCTCCAGCATCTCTGCGTCGGTCACATGTTTGTGCTACATTATCTCGCTTGAAGTCCACACCACTTGACAAACATATCCAGGGAGGGTCAGGAGATCAAAAAACGCGAAAATTGATCCATTCTCTCATCGGCAATATCTCTGGTGGAAGCAAAGCCAACAAGCTTGCAGTTTTGGAGACGAATCGAGGTCTTAAAAAATTGTCACAAAAGGCAACAGTCAGTCGGCCATCTAAGCCTCAAAAAAGGGTACTCCATGCCAGCAGTTCGGCTAAAATGGTGTGCTACTACTTTCCTTGAGACTTGACTAGCTTTATGTATCTCATGTTCTATGTACAGGAAAGGGTAAAGTCAACGACATTCTGTGTTGGGACAGTGGCGATGCTTGCTAAGGGTGTTATCCATGTCAGTAAATTTCCACCAGAGTACCATTCACCAATGATCTCATTTTTCTTTCCCTTGATGTTAGGTTGATGTGATTGATAGTGCAAACGATGTGGGTTCTGATGAGGAGCCTAGCATCAAGTACAAGGATGATGCTGTTACAGAACTACCAAAAAAGTATGACGCATATCCCAACATAGTCGAGATCCAACGCATGAGGAGAAAGGGTCTTGCACATGTAAGCCAAGAAACCGGCGTTGAATTTGATAAGAGCTGGACATTCAAGCAAGTTGAGGATAAGCTGCGGGAACTATTACCCCATGTCTTTGCCTACTTCGATACTTTGCCCTATGAGACAAACCATGATCCAACCTCATCCACCGATCAACCTTTCCGACCCCAGTGGCTTCTGTGTTGGAAAAAGCGGACTAGGGCTGTAGTGGTTCCTGACATGGACTTCCCAACCAGGCACGATCTATACAAGTTTACTCATGGGGCTAGTAAGCGCGCATTCCAAGATGTTATTTTACTTTTAAGTTGGTAATCTTTTATCTCTTCATGGCAAAAGTTTGACAATAAGTTTTCAAAGCCACCCGCTATATCATCCCGAAAGATGAGATACGAGTTTTATCGACTAGCGCTGGCCCTTCCCGTGGCATTGGTACAACAAAATCAGGAAATACCTCAGATGGTGCGTTACAACAGCTAATATATCTTTTGTGGTTTATTCTTACTTGCTTCCAGATGGACGTCGTGAGTCATCTAAAAAAAGGAAGCTTGAACAACCTCTTTTTGAACAGGACACCGAAAAAGAGGATGACACATTGTCTGATTATGAACCACCTGCCAATCTCAAACGAGTCAAACGAGGCCCATCACCTGTTCACCAGCCAATCAAAACCTACCTCACCCGCCGTGGACGAAGACCAAGTAGTCGGGCAAGCCCTTCATCTATCACTACTCTGGATGAATTTGATGCTCAACAAGGACAGCTCGAGGATAAGCTTGGGTCATTCACCATCGACGCATCTCTTGGGGATCCTTGGTCCCAAGAGCGATCATATAAATTTGATTAATCTGCACTGGACGGTCACCATACTCCTGGCCATTCACCACCTAGATACATCCAAACTCTCTGAACACCATACATTTCCTCGATACTGCACTTTTTTAATTCATATCATTTCAGTAAACTCTCGCTTCTCTAGATCTGTGCATATGCTCTTTTACTCTTGTTACACCTAATTTATGTTAGCCAAGCTCTGCATATGGAACTATTTCCCTTCCGCACTAGAGTGATATTTTAATACAAGTCTTAAGTTTACAGTATTCATGCAGCAATGCTCAGTAACGACAAAGACTGTTGTTATGTTACTGAGCCTTTAATTACCATTGTAACCCGAAACTCAGAAATGGTAAATGGTATTGTCATAGCTTTTACTAACCATGATAATGAGGGAGATGGGTACAAGGGGGGCAAAGATGGGAATGGTGGTTAAAATCTAGTACAAACGACCTCTTTCTGCTATATTCTCAACTTCAAATGCCCAATGCCTTCCTGCAGTGGCAACAACATACTATCTGCTGAATCGGGGAATCATCTCAGTCTTGAACCCAGAGGTCAAAAATATCTTCAAACA
>JABCKU010000311.1:0-14969 GCA_018221655.1 Myochromella boudieri | reverse complement strand
ATTCAGCTACGTCCGAATTCTTTGTTGTACAAACAAGAGTGCTATGCATACTACACAGGGTTATATCTACCACAGCTATCAGACCAAGCAACATTACCGCCCATCAGCTCCATCATCACATTAGCAGCCCTATCGATGACTTCCATATCCTCAACAGATCCAGAATACTTCGTTTTCACCCGCTCTAAGATCTCCAAGAACCGATCTTCGCGGGCGTAAATCTGCTTCTTCATCTCCTGTATAGTGTCGGAGGGAGTCATCTGGTAGTGGTCCAGGAAAAGGGTGATTGAGTTGTACACCATGAGACCATCTCCAACTCCACTAGTACCCGTCGGGGCATCAGTGATTCGTTGCTTTTCATCGAAACGTTTCTTTTCTACACGGTAAGAATACAGGTCATTGACGAAAACGCATTGCTCGAGGGTGGTTTCTTGAAGAATGAAGACGTCCAGATCGGATAACATGTGAGGTGGAAGGACTATCCCATGACTCCAAAACACACAGTGCAGGGTGAACCTTTAGGTGAAGTACGTCAGCCCTCGAAAACTCACGTAACAGGTCATGAGAAGCTTGCCACTTACCAAGCACCAGAATCTCCTAGCCGATACTCCAAGAACTTTTCGAGTCCCTGTGTGAGGCTCTTCGCGCGCTGTACTTTGGATCCTGCCACTTGAATATATCGACACGTCGTCTCGATGAGGCGCTCGCCTAGTTCTCTGAAACCCTCCATCGTTGAATTCAAAGGTGCCTCCCTGATACGACAAACTAGCTCATGAAGGATTTTCTCTGTGGCATTCATGCCCTCAGGCATAGTGGTAGCAGACATAATCCTGATAGCTTTTAAAACCATGTTCTTGGCCTAAATGATACGTGATTAGTCAGTCATTAGGGAAAGCATAATTTTCGGAGACTTACCTCCAAGGCAGACATGCCCTCCACCAGATCATCGAAGAGGAACCAGAACGTCGTCCACATTGTGAAGAGCTCCACACGTTCTCGAGGGGCACCGAGACTTTGTTGCAGCGAAAACAGTTCAAGATGCATGGCAGCATAACCTCTCTTCTCTTTCTCGGACGAGAATGGCCATCGTTCAAAAAAATATGCTTGTACGTCCCCAGTAATCTTGTCCCGATCGTCGCGGGGGAGGGATGGGAAACGACAGATATAATCTGGATGATCAGCGAGAGGATCAGGTATCTTGGGTTGAAGTGAAAGAGATGACATGCTGGGACTGGAATTATTGTTGCGCATTACTTTGTCAGGTTTAAGTATGAGAAATGTGACATGGTGTTTGTTGGGACCTCGTGGAACGGTTATATATTTAATTCGGAGTTGGGAGGAATGGGAGAACAAACAAACCCACCTTTCAGTGAACCCGCTAGCCAAATACGGGTCTGAGATAAGGTCGCAGTACCGTATATCTGAACATGCAATGACTACACTGCCATCTGATGGCTCCAACAGCCCACAAGTGATCCTCGCTGCAAGCATGAGTGTCTAGGCCTCCTACTCGACCTCCAAACTGGAGAGTTGCAAAGGTAAGCCCCCATGCATTAACCTTTGGAGCCCGCATTTGATCCTCGCTTTAGATACCGATGGATCTTTGTCACGGTCGACGCCATATCGTCTGGGAACATCAAAGAAACGCGACGCCACTTGGTGGATCCATCTGACCATGGTTCTAGCAATTCGTGACTATGCTGTTGCCTCATGGGATCTATCAATGTCCTTCACCTGTAGTTCGATATTGTGAGTATTCTCACACGCAGTGCTGAGTGAATTGAAGGAAAGATTGATACGCGCACTCACCGCAAATCATGCGGGCCCAGAGAGGATTCAAGGCGGCTCCTAGCACCTAAGGCACCACATATACCGGAAAATGACTGATCTTGAGACCCTTGTATGTCCAATAGGTTCCAAGTGGTATCTGCTCAAAGCATGAGTTAGGAGTAACGTAAAAATATCTTGAAACGTACACACGGCACTCGGTCCGTAGTAGGCCAATGGCAAGTATAATATCCCCGTTGAAGTCGCTAATGGCATTCCATTAATGTCGAAAATGGTAGTTGGAACAGGTGTAAGCCACGGTGGGTACTCCTGCGTTGGTGCGGCCATTTAGGCAGGTATGAAATTTCCTTTTTGTTCTTTTATGAAGCTGGAAATAGGTCGTTAGTAAAAAGTGTAGGTTTGTCCTAGAAGAATGATTATTAGTCTTCCATGTTAGAAAACGGTGTTGTTCAGGAAGTTTACTGGATTTGGTTAATCCCTGAGAGTTTATATAGGAATATATATCGTTTAGACGTGTGAACAAGGAAAAAGGAGGAAGGATAGGTAGCGGGAGGAAAAGTGGCAGAAGCGATGAAGCGAACAAACCAATACTGAACCAACAGGAACCAACGTGACAATTTTTGATGCCCACATGACGATGATCGTCGTATACAAATTTGTACATTGTAGTCTATTGTAGTTGTACTGTGTACAACTTCCGCCAGCCTTGATGCTTAAAGTCCTGTGGACAACACCGTCAACATCGCGGGCTAACCAAGGACTCTAACTCTGACTATAGGGTCAGGGTCATACAAGGGCCATAGCCCTCTGCCACGCACAGGTCATCCCAAACGCCATTCTGTTAACTAGTTCATCTCAATCACCAGCACAGCCGATGCATCTCGTCCAGTTATTCGGCAGGGCAACGTCGCACGAACCGCATGATAAATATCTAGAAAGCAAGCTCTTAGCGCTCAACTCCTTCATAGTATGGATCTACACTTTCCTATTATGCCTGCCATCGATTTCTATTGATTACGGAGTAGTAGCAACGCATGGACGCAGCTTGACAACGATACTCTAAATGCCCATTCGGTACCACGGATTATTCCGCCAATACATAGCCACTGTCATCTCTTCTGACCTCTAGCCATGTCAAGGACGTTCTTCGGCCTACAGCAAAGTAGCTTCGCCATAGGAAATGGTATGTCGCGTCTGTGCTAGTAAAGGATTCTGCTCACTCTTTGGTTAGGTGACGGAGAGTTTGAAAAGCGGTATCCTGAGGATAAATATGGCGAAGAAGCAGGCCCCTCTGCGCGTGTCTGGAGGCTGTACATGGACGAGGCGCTTGTTTTCGATATCCGACTCGTGGAGGAAGCCAGAGACACGCTTGATGTTATGCTTGTCTTCGCAAGTGTGGCTACCATTGAAAATCCGTGTTGACTGACGAGTTGTTCCAGGGTGGTCTCTTCTCTGCAATCGTCACGACGTTCCTCGTCCAGACGTACGAAAGCCTTCAACCCGATCTCAGGGAAATGTCTACATTACTCCTCTTCGAGATGGTTAGCCTCCAACGGGCCGGCCTGAACGAAACTGCCATTTCAGCCGTCCCACGCTCCCCCATAACACCGTTGACACCTTTCCGCGCAAAACGCGTCGACTCGTGGACCAATTGCCTATGGTTCGTGAGCCTACTGGTTGGCTTGCTTGTCGTGATCATGGCGGTTCTCGTCAAGCAATGGCTGCACCACTACCTTGCACTCCCTTCTGGGACATTTCGTGACCGGGCCATCGAGCGTCAACGTCGCTTTGACGGTCTGAAGATGTGGCGAGTACAGGCCATTGTCGGTGTGCTACCTGTCCTGATGCACCTCGCACTTGTCCTATTCCTGGCTGGTCTAACGATGTTCCTCATCTCGCTATCTTTCCCTCTGTCCATCGTTGTAGGGCTCTTCACGTTCATCGTTGTTATCGCGTACATGGTAGCAAATACCATACCGCACTTCTATCCTGATTGTCCCTACTATACCCCTCTCACAGCTTTCCTCCGCCCGGCATGTTCAATTGCTTCCCATGCATTTATTTTTGTGGCGACCTTCAGCAAGTGCCTTAAAGCTTATATCCCAGGCTCCACAGGGATCCTTCCCACTAGCCGCTATGAGCCGTCGTTTACTACGATGCCAGAGCCGTCGGGTGCCGATGACCAACTATCAACGAAGTCCTTGGCGTGGTTGTACTCCACATCGTCTAATCCCGTGGAGAGAAGAGTCGTTCTTGAGGGAATATCAGGTCTTCCTCTCACAACGCCTCCGTCGGCTCTGAACTATCTGAAAGATGTTATCACCGATCCTTATATCGCTGAATGCTTCAGACCGACCCAGCTGTCACAGCGAGAAGTCATTCCAGGCCCATATATTAACATTCGCCTTGAGCGACTCCTCCGCAGCGAGGTGCTTTTGGGGAGGTCTAGGGCTCGCCAAGACTTATCGGTTTCGGAAAAATCGGCACCACGCCTAAAACTCTCTTTTGCACTCATGCAAGGGCTTGATCCGCACAGATACTCCAAGTCATTCCTACGTTTAATAAGGGATTGCATACTTTCAGAGCCAAATGCCACGTTCGCTCCGGTGTTGTGGCGTACTCTCCTCCGGTCTACCTCATGGCCTGATTCCGAAGTCCCCCCGAACGTGCCTTCATGGGATACGTGGACACAGGATACTCTTTATGGGTTACTCCAGAGCCTTTTTAGTAATAATTTCATTGACAACCACACTGGCGATGAATGGGATTCACTGGCAGTTAGTGACTTTGGGGCAAGAGAGGGCATGAACTTTACCTGTTTCCGCCGAGATATGTATGCAAAGTTAATGGAAGGTCTCGTCCACTATTGCGACTTAAAGAATAGTTGTTCACCGTCGGCACCATTGGAGAAGATGCATCTTCATGTCCTCCTTGCCTCTGCAAATTACCTCATTGCGCAACTGGAGCCTGAGGCCGAAATCCAGGTGCTTCGATCCAAAGCATGGGCGCTCGAGGAATACCATGGCCTTCTTCTCCGCCTCCTCGATCAGACTAAAATCATTCTCTTCCCAGACCTCTTTGGCACCGTACACGTTGGTGGAGCGCTAGAGTCTACTGAGCAAATGCAGTGGATTAGGCTGGTCGGAAAGATCTTGAGCCACACAATTGTATTCCCTAGCACCCTTTGGCCACTACAGGACCAGGATTGGCTACATGAATCCTGCCACTCTGCGATACCCAAGCATGTTTCAAAGCATATGTCAGTTGATGTGTCAGCGTGCTTGGGTCTGGAAAGCATCCAGCGAAGTTTCTTCTGCATCGTTGATGGCGTCTACCTTTGGGCTTGTACCAATGTGGGTCCCAAGTGCACAGCCGTCGTGGATCTCAGGAGAGGTTTACACCATTTCGGCGCGTCCACAATTGAAAAATATCGTTCACTGCTTTCTGGTACTCAGATACCAACCGCCGTTAACGACTGGGAAAAGAAAACAGGGATACCGGTGCTTGAGTCACTATTCGACTGTATGGCCGGTGAACTTGATGGAGGAGTGGAGGAGACAGCAGCGTTTATTATCAAACACCAAGTCTTTGAGCTCTGTCTTACTGTGCGCAAGAGGAATAGTTTTCGGAAACAGCTTGGAGTTAGGATGTTGACCAGTTATTCTGGCTACCTTAAAGCATACCCAGAAGATACGGCGGGCCATGCATATATCAGGTCACTCCCTGTCCAGGAACTTGCAGATGTTGCCAAATTTCAGTCGTCCACCTGGGTTGCTTGAACGGCTTAGTACCTGTTCGTCAATTTAGAAGCTAACCGCGCCACTAGTAATATTGGTAGTACTGTACTTTTATTGATACCACGTACCTTCTGCGAATGGCTCAAGGTTGCACCAGCGAGTTCGGCGCGTCACAGCCCAGGTGGCCCATGGGGCTCGCACTCGCTGCACCACTCTACCGAGACAAGACCACACCCACCAGCCTACGATCACACTTTCACGCTATAGTAAACGACATCAGCATGTCAAGACTGCCATTTTGAGATACGGCCATTTAGCCTTTCGTTAGGACTCTCAGTGGGACGGCTGCCAGGCTGTTGGATTACTAGAGGGGTATCAATGTGACCACCGCGAGTTTTTGGTGCGATGAGCAAAAAGATCTAAAGGGTAAGCTGTGGCTGCATCCCCTCATACAGCTTCATACAGTACTAGTAATGGTCACTCCACTTGATGTTGAAGGATGGTCATGTGTACCCATGACTTGACGAAGTTAAAGAAGTTAAATAATTCGGACACACTCACTTGGCCCCACCGTGACCAGTCCCGACAGCTGTCGTTCCTTCGACGTATGGGCTCTTATTCTCTTTCTATCCTCTCCGTGAATATCTTGGCCCCATCCCACCCTCCACCCTTCGTAGACCATGCCAAAGAAAGTCTTTGGCTTACCAAAAGGCGACTTTGCGACTTTTGCCAAGGGCAATGGTGCGTTTTCTCGATAATAGAGGATGGCGCTCACATCTGGATTAGGCGACAGAGAGTTTGAGGAGCGGTACCCGGAGGATAAGTATGGGGAAGAAGCAGGTCCATCTGCACGTGTTTGGCGGTTGTACATGGACGAAGCACTTGTTGTTGACACTCGACTTGTCGACGAAGCCAGAGACACACTCGATGTTCTGCTCGTCTTCGTAGGTATCGCCATCGTTAAGGATATCGGCACCTAATGAGCTGCCACAGGGTGGTCTCTTCTCCGCAATTGTCACAGCTTTCCTTGCCCAGACGTACCAAAGCCTTCAACCCGATTTCACCGAAATATCAACATCACTTTTATTTGAGATGGTTAGCCTCCAGCGTGCTGGTTTGAATGAAACCGCCATCGCTGCCGTGCCTCACTCTCCAGTGACGCCATTGACACCATTCCACGCAACGGGTATCGACACCTGGATTAACAGTCTATGGTTCGTGAGCCTACTGATCGGGTTGCTCGTCGCAATTGTGGCCGTTCTCGTCAAGCAGTGGTTGCACCACTATCGCGCGCTCCCTTCTGGCACATTCTGCGATCGTGTTATCGAGCGTCAACGTCGCTTTGACGGGCTGGAGACATGGCGAGTGCATACTATTGTAGGTATTTTACCAGTCCTCATGCACCTTGCGCTCGTCATGTTCTTGGTTGGCTTGACAATGTTCCTCATCTCGTTGTCCCGTCCTTTGGCCATCGTTGTTGGCCTCTTTACAGTCATCATCGTTTTTGCATATGTCGCGGCAAACGCCATGCCATACTTCTACCCTGATTGTCCCTACCGTACCCCTCTCACCACACTCCTCGGCCCAGCGTGTTTTCTCGCTTCCCGTGCGTTCAACTTTGCGGCAATTTCCAGCAAAGTATTTGTCCCAGAATTGCTCAGGTTGACCCTTCGCACCAGTCGTGATATCCCGCCACCTAGTACTACCTCATCATCAAGAATAATTGACCAGCTGTTGACGAAGTCCCTGGCCTGGTTGTACGCCACATCATCTAATCCCGCCGAGAGAAGAGTCGTTCTTGAGGGAATTTCAGGACTTCCTCTTGCAATGTCGTCTTCGTCAGCTCTCACTCATCTTGAAGGCATCGTTACTGATCCTTATATCACTGAATGCCTTCGACCGGTTCAATATCGTAACGCGACTGGTTACTCGTATTGGGAAGTTGTCCCAGAACCCCACATTGAAGACCGCCTTGAAAGGCTCCTCCGCGCTGAAGTATTCTTAGGAAAGCCCAGTGCCAATCGAGCCTTACTAGCTTCGGATAAATGGAGCCCACGTCTAAAATTCTCTTTCGAAGTCATGGAAGGGCATGATAATGGCACCAAATCGTTTCTATCCTTGATAGGTCATTGTGTACTGCCAGAGACAGATGCCACATTCACCCCACTGTTGTGGTATAATTTCCTCAATTCTGCGTTCTGGCTTGATTCTGAACCCCCAGGATATTCACTTGCAGGAGGGGATACCTGGAATTATGACACTCTCTTTGGGTTACTCCAGAAGCTCTTTGATAAAGATTTTGTTGACGACCACGCGGGCGACGAATGGGATTCACTGGTTGACAGTGATTTCGGGGCGGCACGTGGCATGACTTTTGCCTGTTTCCGCCGCGATATGTATGCTCAGCTGCTCATAGGTCTTGCCCAGTATGACGACCTGGATACTACTCGTTCGGCAGCGCCAACATTGGAAGAGATGCACATCCATGTCCTGCTTACTGTCATAAAATTCCTCATCACGCAATTAGAACCAGGGGCCAATATCCATTTGCTCCGATCTAAAGCATGGGCACTCAACAAATATCACGGTCTTCTCCGCCGCCTCTTGGATCGGACCAAGAAGATCCTCTTTCCAACCCATAACCTAGATGATGATGCATTGCCGATCGAAAACGAAAACGAGCGAGTACAGTGGATCAAACTGGCTGGTAAAATCTTGAGCCAGACCATTATCTTCCCTGATGCGCTTTTGCCACAAAGGGATCAGGAGTGGCTGCATGGGCCCTGTCACTCAGCGATTCCTGAGCACGTTACGAAGCATACGGAGGTTGATGTGGCGACATGTTTGGATCTGGAAAGCATTCAAAAGGATTTTTTCTGTATCCTCGACAACGTTTATTCTAGAGTTTATACCGATGCGGGTCCCTTGGGTACATCTATCGCAAGCCTCAAGAGAGGTTTACACCACTTCGGCATTTCCACAATCAAGGCGTATCACTCAAAGCTTTCTGGGACTCAGGTATTGGCCCCCAGTCCCGATGAATGGGAAGGCAGGATAGGTTACCCAGTACTGCGTACATTATTCATTTGTTTGACAAAAGAACTTGACGGATCAGTGGAGGATGCAGCGGCAATGATGATTGAGCAGAATATCATTGGACTCTGTCTCCCTCTGTGCAGGAGGAATAGGCTTACATTCTGGGAAATGAGAGGCTGCGATTTACTATGGACGTATGTTAGGTACCTCCAGCAACACCCGAAAGATACAACAGGCCGTGCATATATCAAGTCCTTTTCTGTTCAGGAGCTTGCAGATCTTACCTGGTGGACACTCGAGGAATCGGAAGAGATGATCAATAAACTGAGGTGAACAGCTTTGCTTGATAATCTTCAGGATACTCAGACTGATCTGTGTCGTGAATTTAGTCCCAGTGTATAGTAAGTATATTTATGGTGACAAATGGTTACCAGTTCTGCCGCTCTGGTGACCTTGCAAGAATCTCAAACCTGAAACAGAAGTTCAAGCTGGGAGCCTGCCGAGTGGAGCCGTAGATAGGATATTCGAGATGCTTGGAGTTGGCAATCGACGGCGTGACTTTCGATGGCCGTGTGCTAGAAACAGTAGAAGTCACTTATCAGGACAACTTGCAACTTGCGCGGGTTCGATAGGGAGATGCATCACTACCCATAGCCATCTGCATGGGCCCTGTAGAAAACGGCCCGAGGGAAGGTCAGGCTCTACTAGCGTGCGTGGAGCGCGGCGACTTGGAACTTAAATAAGGGTTACGGGTGGAATAATCATAGCAAAATGTCATTTAAGATCAAGACAAAGAAATCTAGATGAATGTACACCCTCTAGCTTCCAAACGCGTCCCATACCATTGTAGTGAATTGAGATGGTGGGACAACCTTACGATGTGACACTTTATCTGAGGTTGACGTTGATGGGGGTGCAGCCAATTGCGACGACGCCATTCTGGGGGTGTCACGCATTAATGAGAGTGTCAAGGTAATTATAATATTAGGGTACTCACAAAGTTATTGTTGGTGCAGCAGACAGGTTGCTGAGTGCTATAATTGTCTGATATTAGCAAACTCCCAATCGCAAAGGAATCCAGCGCTTACCAAGAGCTGCCTCCACCACCGATGATCGTGAGGGGGCTACAAGTGAGGCCACTATAGACAGCGTAAGGACGGGTTTAAAGTGTCTATAGTGGTGGAAGACTTACACAAGGACATCGAGGCTAGTGAGCTGAATGCCAAGAAGAGCTAAAAGGACGCCAACTGCGGAGTTGGAAGCTAGCGCAGTGGAATTGCAGCATTGAATGTCGCCGGTGTTGCACTGCGAAGCTGGTTGAGTAGCAGTGTGAGCGGGGCCAGCCTAGGAGACACAACGAAAACGTAAGTGACTATGTTAGTATCAGATGGCTTCATACTCACTACAGTGACCGTAGTAGTAACGGGGTGGTTGGTTCCGGCTTTGGGCATGGCGGAAGCGCAGACTGCAAATGCAACCAAGACGTAAGAGAAAGAAGTAGAGATACGAGAGAACATCTTTGGAGAGAGTGTAGAGAGGGCTTTAGTTGAACTGTGTTGTTCGACTGAGGAATATAGAGAAAGTCTTTCGTTTTTAAGCTCGTAAGTGGTCTGTGCGCACATACACGTACAGCCTGAAGTTTTCGTGGAGCAACCATAAAAAAACTTGACAACTCCGATATGAGAGAAGGCATAGAGAAGTCTATTGAATTGGTTGAGTGTGAAGTCATAGTCCACTTTCTGCCGCGAAGTCAAAAAACTCACCTCAGGAGGGAACGTGTGATTATACCCTGACGCGTAAGGAGGTGAAGGTTTCACGGTGCCCGGAGCCCATTAGCCTGTACCCGTCATCTCGTCCGATTGAGGTCAGTGATGCGGATGGTTCATGTCACCGTTCCATATCGCGGAGTACCCGTTCTGGATATGACAAACATGAGAAGGCTGCATTTCTTACTTGAAATAACCGTACCAACGTATGCGCTGGCCAGAGGGACGAGTTGGAGAGTTGGAGAGTACTCTCGCTCTCAGATACTACTGGGACCCATATCAAATCCTCTCGGACTGAAGTTCTTTTCACCGATCCCCTCCCACTCCACAACACATTCCAGGGCCCTGGTATATGTACATATGCCAAAAAAATAAAGCGGAGGCATCCGTTGTCAGTTGCACCGATTTGTGAACAGCCCCCGCGTCCGAGACTGGATAATACTGGTTTGTGGCTGCAATGACGACACTTTCACATCGCTACATTCAACCAAATTCGAGGAACGATGGAAACACAGATCGAAATGAAGGTAACGTAGCGTGTGGAAAGTTAAGAGATCCCGATATAATAGCATAAGGGCATGGAACACATGAGCGGTCCGACATGCTACTACATGCGTAAGCCTATCTAAGTCCCCGCTGGCAGGAGCGAGGTTTAAGGGATCCACTGGCAGGGAATAAATAGGATCGCAATCCGTCTGACAGTACCGGACATCCGCAGTCAAACAGCGAGGAGCGACTGGCCATATCTAAGAGCAGAGTCCAAGAGCAGGGAGGGATCATCAAGACTATGACGAGACCTGACAAGGATAGACAAGGATGATCATTTTGGGGCCGAGAATCTCTAAAATAAACATGCGCAAATACCGCCTCTTACAGAACAAACCTTCTTCCGATTTGCTCGGGGCCTCTCCTCTTAGGCTCCTATAAGCACACTCTTCAGCAACCTGGATCCACAGCTATACCAGGGATGACCAGCGGCTCGCGTGCACCGTTTTACTCCCAACGTTCAGTACTACGAGCCCATCATGTTCTTGACGCACATACGTCGAAATTTTGTGGATTCGTCACTTCTATGTGTTCTCGTTGACTGCAGTTCAGACTGTGCTTCCATCTTTCTTCGCCGGATTTGATCAAATGTGGCGATGTAGACCATCGTCATTGCGGCCACGAGCCCAAGAACACCTGTCCAGCATCGTCTAATCTTGGCGATCGGTGGCGACACTGGTTGTTTTCTGATCCGGGTACGTGTCTCAAGGACAAAAGAACCTTCCGTTTTTTTTTTGACATATGGACGTTTTCAGGACTCTTGAAATTGACTATGTTGTGGAGTGGGATGATACGTCTGAGAACTCCAGTCCATGGGCATTCAATATAGGGGTCGGTTTACAGTATCATTATCTGAAGGTGAGAAGATTCTCTGATTCTCTCTGCTGGTCTGCCCTGGTCATCGCACAGTGCACATTGACATGGCTATTGCAGGTCAACTAAGAAATAATGGTTTCCCATGTTTGTCATGCAAAATATTTCTTGATCTGAACTCGTCATCACCATGTCATGAGCCGTCACAGTCCTCAAATGGACGGGCTGGACGGACACAAACCAGATGCGCTTTCGGCGGTGTAAAACCTTTGCCTCCCTGCGCGTCAGGGCATGACCACATGCTCTTCTACACAGGTACGTTCTTTGATTTACCGATAAACCGTGAATCATGACCTCATCTTCCATAGAATCTTTCTACGCCTCCTTTCATACCAAGGTTATCCAGCTTCTTGTCGTGGCGGCTCCACAAAAACTTTGTGCTCTACGTGTATGCGCGCACAGACCGCCTACAACCTTTAAAAACAAAAGAATCTGGTCTGTATTCCTTAGTCAAACAACACAGTTCAACTAAATCCCTATCTGCAACTCTCACCAAAGATGTTCTCTCGTATCTCCACCGCTTTCTTCTTCGTCTTGGTTGCATTCGCAGTCTTCGCCGCTGCATTGCCCAAAGCCGGAACCAACAACCCCCCCGCCACTACTACGGTCACCGTAGTGAGTATGAGGCGCTCTGATACTGGAATTACCACTGACGTTTTATTGTGTCTTCTAGACTGCCCCCGCTCACACTGCTACTGAACCAGCGTCTCAGTGCAACACTGGCGACATCCAATGTTGCAATTCTACTGGATTAGCTTCTGACTCTGTAGTCGGCACTATCCTGGCTCTTCTCGGCATCCAGCTCACTAGCCTTGACGTCCTTGTGTAAGTCTACACCCGCCGATCGTTCTTAAATCTCATTCTAACGCTGTCCGACCCTCAGCGGTCTTACTTGTAGCCCCCTTACAATCCTCGGTGGTGGAGGCAGCTCTTGGTAAGTCCCAGTTTACTAAAGTTCAGATGTTAGCATCCTGTTAATATAGGTATCGAACACTTGTAGCACTCAGCAACCGGTCTGCTGCACAAACAACAACTTCGTGAGTATTTGGATGCGCTGTATCATATTAACCAAGTCATTGACTCGTGGTTTTCTCAGAATGGCGTTGTCGCAATTGGATGCACCCCCATCAATGTTAACCTTAGATGGTTATCTAGCTTTCCTACTTAATTTTCTTGATTCTTCTGGGCCGTATGCTCTTAAGTTCCTTGGAATAACATCGTGTTTTGTACAATAATCTCCTAGTAAACTTGCGCGTTCTGATCGTAAGTTTGAGCAGTCATCTTTCTATGCACTTTCTAGCTGCAGGTACTACGAGTATTGTGAGTCTCACATAATAGAAGCATTCCGGTGAGAGTGGTGGTGACGAACGTCGTGTTGGAAAGAGATCCAAAAATTTCCCACAATCAATTGACCGGAATGGACTACAACAAGTTCAAAGTCATGACTGTAATTAACTCCAGATCCAACAGGGCAAACATCCAACAGCTGCGATCTCTCCTTTTACAATGACTACCACTAATGCTACTTCTAAAACCTACTTGCCATTCTTCAGGTTGAACCTAGATTTCGCTCCTGACTGAAGATGTTTCGTCGTCCTCTTGCGTCAATATTGAAACTCGAGCAATGACACCCCGTAAGTTGCCCCGTATACTGGAACCCATGGGAAGATCTGGTACATTTGGTACACTGGCATCAGGGTGCATGATTGCCACTTTTGAGTAGCTCACAAGCCTGTTTGAAGAACACAGCCTTCAAGTGGTGACTCGAGACCCGCCCACTGATACTGACTTTGAACCTGCTGAACTAGTCGTACCAGATCGTTGTGCACCACGCGGATGGACGTCGGAAGAAACATCCCCCAGGGAATCTGCCTCACGGGACAGTGGAATGGAGGAAGTTTTGCATCATCCCAGTTTGGTTGATACTTGGGCGACAGAGGAAAATCAACTACCTTGCTCAGATAGGCATTTGGGGGAATTTGAATACTTGACGCATAACGTGGTGCGTAATTACCAATTCAGGTTGATTTTTGCTTGATTCAAAATAGAGCCACAGACTAGAAATTAGAATGAGTCTGAACGACTGATGGTGTCCGTCTAGGAGAAGTAGGGATTAACCATGACCATCAGCAATGGTATGAATGGAACGATATGTGCCAACATTTGAGCTTAGTAGTTCATTCTACAAACCTCTACATACAACATTGTCAGTATAGGGCAGTATCATGAAAAAACCATCTTTTGTATTTCAATCGGTGTCCAATCAGCCAGCTCACTCTCGTTGGCAATGCGCACATGAGAGCCTAGTCACATCTTTGGGCGGCTCAGATCATTATGCGTCGCCCACTGCATTCGCAAATTGATACTTACCTACGACGGTAGTGTCACACTTGCAGTTTATGAAGAAAGTAATCGCAGTAAATTGTCATTCAGACTGAAGCGTATATATATAGATCAGAACGAAGAAATCTAGGCGAGAAGAATATGAACGCCCTCTAACTTCCAAACACATCCCGTATCATCGCAGCAAGTTTAATGAGCCAGATGGTGGGACGGTCTTCGATTTTACACTTTATCTGAGGTTAATGTTGATGGGGGTGCATCCGATTGCAACGACGCCATTCTAAGGGGTTATCGTACGTTAATGAGAGTGTCGAGGGAATGATAATATCAAGGTACTCACAAAGTTATTGTTGGTGCAGCAGACAGGTTGCTGAGTGCTGTAATGGTCCCATATTAACAGAGTCCTGATTGCAAAGGAATACAGCGCTTACCAAGAGCTGCCTCCACCACCGATGATTGTCAAGGGGCTACAAGTGAGGCCACTATAGACAACGTAAGGACAGGTTTAAAGTGTACATGACGAGCAGCCTGAGGAGAAGGCTTACACAAGAACGTCGAGGCTTGTGAGCTGGATGCCAAGAAGAGCCAAGAGGACGCCAACAGCAGAGTTGGAGGCCAGTGCAGTGGAATTGCAGCATTGAATATCGCCAGTGTTGCACTGAGAGGCTGGTTGAGTAGCAGTGTGAGCGGGGCCAGCCTAGGAAACACAACGGAAACGTAAGTGGCTATGTCAGTATCAGAAGGCTTTATACTCACTACAGTGACCGTAGTAGTAACGGGGTGGTTGGTTCCAGCTTTGGGCATGGCGGAAGCGCAGACTGCGAATGCAACCAAGACGTAAGAGAAAGAAGTAGAGATACGAGAGAACATCTTTGGAGAG
>JABCKU010000308.1:0-15269 GCA_018221655.1 Myochromella boudieri | reverse complement strand
TAACCTGACCACCTGAGTCTCTAGGGCCTGTCGCCGTAGCTCTGACTCTGCTACCTTAGGATGAACAGGTATTTTAAATGAAGATCCACTCGAGAATCTGGCATTTAGGGGCTGTCTCAGTCCGTTTGACCAGGAGGCCAGGTGAGCCCTGACAGCTTGTATGTGTTCCATGCTTTCAGAACTGGTCAAACGCCCTAAAGTGCAATAATACTATCCCATTGATAGGGTTGCTAGTAAAACTTTCATCCTTAACTCTGAATACGGCGTACATCAGCTGACAATCTTTTCGCACTTGAGGCATTACTCGGTGTTTTATTCTCCCTTCACACCATAATATAGAAAACAAGGCACGATCCTATAGAGGTTCTCGACACACATTCCTCGGCACCAAAGATAGATATCTAGTTCAACCTAACCGAATGTACCGTACCGTTCGTAAGGGCTTCACTCTACGACGGGGTCTTAGAGCATTTTTCTTCTCTCTTCACACGACACGACCTCCGCCTCTCACTGCTGTACTCTGTTTAGGGTCTGCGCTCTTTTGATCTGCATTTACTTCTTTCGCAGGTTCATCTAAAGACAGAGCCACTCTTCATCCTTACCCTCGATCACTTCTCCATTGATGCCCGACAGACAAAGCACATGTCTATATTTCTTGTCGATACATGCCTTCTTTAACAGAATGTTCCTGTCAATGCAAAGTTCCGGCCATGTCTCCACCAGCTCTCAATCGCCACACATTTATATCGAAGTTGGATACAAGTGGAATTAGCGCAGTTGTGACTAAGGCTTAGCACTCATTATGGACACATGTCCAAACCATTTTCAGTACTCGGTGGGTGGATTCAAGTCTTCGTTCGATTCGTACGCCCACCGTTGTCATTGTCAGGGTTTAACATTCAAATTTTATCTCTCATTAATCCGTTGACACTGGCACCGCATTCTATTGACTTCTCCTTTGGCCCGTTCACCTACGTAACGAATGCTAGAGACCTTCGGTAGTCTTCAATCCCTGTCCGAATAACCCCAAAATCCGACGCACGTTGGATCGCATAATCGCCACACCAAAATCGAGGAACTCGCGACCGAATCCCAGGGAGGTCCACAAAGGGCTTCTTGAACCCTCATTCTATCATGGCATTACCCCTCGAACCCTGTTTTCTTTTCCTTCTCCCTCTAACAAGATCCGACAAGGCTTCTGTGATCTCAGAGGAATGCTTCGTCCAAAGTGGGCTGACTTTTGGCATTCTCAACCCCACGGTCGATGGATTAGTTACGACACCGTCGGCCTGTCAAATACACCTTTGAGCCCCCCACCCAGTCCGCCAGCTTAACTACCCTTCCTCATACATTTCGATGAAGAGAATAAAAATACATTAAACAGGCAACGGCCGGCTTCACATGGGTGCCTACCAGGATGGTACTCCTCACTGCAAATTTTGGATGGACCCCTTCAATACGCACATCATTGAACTACGGGATAACACCTCGCGTATTTTGTTGCTCTGCTACTCTGCTGAGACATCCAAAATGCGCAGCACGCCCACTCGTCCGAAGTTGAATCGGTTTATTGGATTTTATTACATCACCAACTTCTCATAGTCTGATGTGCTGAGTACCGCACCAGTCATTCCGAAATTAGATGACCAGTGTCAAGACAAACATGACAAACGTAAACCCGCAACGATCTCCACGAAAAGACCATAACCACTGTAAGGCCCTCTCCTCGAGTCGCCAATCGTTGAAAAATGTCCTCTAAGCCACCTGACTCGGTATTCCTCCCGCAAGAAATAATTGATATCATCACACCCTTCTTGCCAGCTGCCTCATTTGCACTCTTTCATCAGCTTTCATCTCCACCAGCCGCACCCACCCCTACCACTCCATCAGCTTCGTCTCCACCTTCCTCGGACCCCGTACCCGCTGTCAGACTCTCTCATCGCCGCCCTCACCACTGCCCGTGTCTCACGTCCACGGAATCCGCGCCCTCGACGCAAGTTTGTCCATCAGAGACCTCGCCTTCTCGCCTCTCCTCGCCCTCCTCGCTGAACATGGGGCATTACCTGGGTCGAACTGGGTTGGCAATGTGAGGGTGTCTGCAAGGTGCCCAACTTGAAGTTCCCGTCCCTCCTATATTTGGTCCGGAAGGCATGCCAATGTACACGTTTCAGTTCTCACTACTCAAAACAGCCCTACACCTACGTCGTCTTGCTGTTCGAGGTAAGAACAACATTCTCTAATCCTCAACCAGGATTGTGTCACTGATTATAAATTTTTGAAGCTCGTTGTACTAACGCGTTTCCGGGTATTCTAACATTTTGAACTCTGAGATGGAGGGGGATAGCGACTCGATAAATCGTTTAGGATGCCTGTTGAAGTAAGCTAAACATTGGCTAAACATTCCGAACTCTGTCTGTTATGTTGCCCAGCATAAGCTAACTTCAACTTTATGTACAACACGGATAGCCAGTTACTTTTGAGTAAATGTAGATCCGTTTTACAGAATGAGAAAAAGCAACTTGAATCCCACCACTTGTTTAGTCCGCATCATATTTTATTAGCTCATCCTCGAAAAAAACGCGTACTCAGTACCGAGAATGTTCTTTACAAGCTATCACCGCAACACATAGTCAGAGAACAGGAAAAGATCGCACACCAACACTACACACCTTCCTTACCCCAGGCCCAAAAGTTTCAGCCACCACGATTGACTGCCTCACAGGCGGTAATTCCTTCAAAGCATAGTCGAGATTTCTTACATAGTCACCCCCGATCAGGAACTCCGCGTCGTCCAGTACCAAGACCTGGAGATTGTGGAAGAGCATGCGCGTTTGGTCACCAACAGCGGGGGAGCGGAACAAGCTGTTGAGCTTTCGGGGAGTGGCAATGAGAAGCGCAGGGATTGGTTCGAAGATCTGTTGAAATCCATGATCTCTGTTTGAAGAAGGGTGTCAACGAGAGTTTCTGAAGGCAAACGATGATATGCACCCAGCTTCACCAATAGCGTAATTGACTTGGAAGCGCCGTGCGGCGAGCTTCCTGGCCTCTGCTTCGGCCATCAGGGCGGATTTGTCCTCTCTGTGGAGGACGAGGATGGAGACGCCCGTTGGAGGTTCTGTGGACGATCGGAGAAATCGCTCGACGGTGGGCAGGAGGTACGCGAGGGTCCTGCCTGAGCCACGGTCAGCATGTATGAGTATATTTTTGCCCTCAAGACCGTCCTTTTAGAATTTCATTGACATTACTAATTAGTTGAAATCGAAAGATGAATTTCACGATACGTACATCGAGTGTACCCGCTTGCACCTCAGTCATGAACTCATGGCGGATGGAAAATTTGCTCTGGTCTGAAATTGGCGCGTCCGTGAACCTCCGGTTAGAGAGATCAAGGTGGCTAGGTGGTTTTGGTTTCGCTTGTAGCCCATGATTGTAAGCTAGACCGCGATCCTTCGTCAGAGCTATACCATAGAGTGAATTCCGTTGATAAGTTAATGGATTAAATGAGAGGTGCACATGGGAGGGTCGGAGAGAAGGCAAATGTGTCAAAGTTCGGTGAACGCGATGAGCAACTGCGTACATCAACGTTTCAACTCCGAACCAGTTCGTCAGTCCATTTAAAGAAAGATTAGACTAGATTGTTAAGAATCAGCACGCCCTGCAAAGTCACAAAAAGACAGCTCGACAGCTATAGTATTAGTACTATGTACTGCAAGTGCTTCTCGGTGGACCTTAGCCAAGAGTTCCCTTTTATCAAAAAATCCATTCTGTGTAAATTTGGCGCGGATAGCACAACGACAGATCCTGGTAGTGGCCAACCTATTACTCTAGATCTCAACCAAACTTCGCACAATGGCATGCTCATTGCTATGAGAGTTATCATAGAACATAATCATCATAAATAATATATACACGTTGTATATCGCATAGCATCGAATTGGTGTCAGTACAGTGCGGGCGGTCGACGGTTGCAGGTAAAAAGAAAAAAAATAACAGTCAAATATTCTGAACAAAGTGGAAGCTGGATCCACTTTGTTAAGAATATTAAACAGTACTAGGAATGGCATTGGAGTGAAAGGGGAGTGAGTGGGAGGTGGGTGGTATAATTTACAAGTAACGCGAGGCAAGCAAGAGGTGTGAATTGCTATCATACAATAAATTGAAAGCGCTGCCCAGTTCCACCAACGGCAGGGCAGCAATAAGAATAATCGTACCTGGACGAAACTCATCAAGACGTCAGGACCAAACCGCCGAGAGGTTATAACAGACGCTGAGTGCCAGTGGCAATGCGAAATGCGCGCTGTCGATGCGGATATGGGGATTATAATGATGGCAGACGCTCGTTGTACAATCTCCCTGCATCGCATTTGGTCCTCAGGCTGTCATAACCTGTAAAATCATCAATTCTACTTAGGAACCATTCGTACGAAGCATCGTTCCATGTCTTAGCACCATAAGGGTCGAGGTACATTCCGACTCCGCCAAATATGCTAGCATACTGCGTCTCGTCAGTATTGCACACCGAAGAATCAAATTAGGTTTCCAAAGTCGCTTACCTTGTCGTACACTTTCCATCGCGCAGTTTTCCAGCCTTCCTCTCCGCCCTCATTTAAGACGTTGATGAGTGCGTTGAATAGTTCTGTGAGATATTCTGCGCCCCATGTATGGGGGTTGCCTTTATCTTGAGCTTCCTGACCAGGATTTTCAGGTGCACGATCAAGGACGGCTTGGAGGACGTCCATAGAAGGGGACGGGTCCGAGACTCCGAGTGAGTCCGTAGGGCGTATGGGATACTCCCTGAGTTCTGATAAAGCCCTTTTGAGGAAGGCTTCCCGCTCACTATTAAGCGTGATGCCAGCTTTGTCTAAGAACATGTTGCAATCTTTCCAGATCCAGGGCTGAGGAAATTGCTCGGAAAGTGCTTTCAGTGCGGAGTTTCTTTCGTAGGTGTTTGGAGGCACATTGGTTGGCTGACTAGGCCGTAGAGCTTCTCTTTCGTCCCGGGGAAGAGATAAGAGTTGAGGGTGAGGAAATACAAGTTTTGGGTACCGGGCCTCATAAGAAATACGCCGCGCTTTCACCCTATGGCGAAGAAACGATGTTAGCAGCCGTATGCTAACTAAGACGAACAAGATCTCACCGAGCATCCCACTTTTCGGGGCTACCAATCTTCTCCCATGCCTTTTGTTCAACCTCTCTATGGCTGTACAGATGTGCGGTGAAATAGTTAACGCTGTGGGAGAGAATGCATAAGTCACCAACTCCTTGAAGAAAGGGTGGGCCACATACTCATGGGCTATGGGTCTAGAACTGAGGCTAGCGAGGTCAGTCGTGCTCAGTAAGTAGTAGGTCTTGGCCTCCGATGCTGTTACCTGAAAAGTGGAAAGATAAGCAACCGACACCTCTTTTAGATAGTGATTTCACTCCCCTTTTCGTCGGCTGGGAGCTTCGATACTCTCCATATGCTAGGTTCTGAATCGGGCATGATCTCTTTGGGCGGGGTTTTCGGGGGCCGTTTTTTGCGAGGTGAAGAGTTCACCGCTGCGGCTTTCTCAGGTGAACGCGGGGGTCGTTCAGCAGGCATCGGAAAGAACGAAGGTTGAAGTGGGGGTGGTAGTAAGTCAAGGAATTTATACTATATGGCGGCAGTCAATTTAGATTTGATATTTGCACATCCCAGTGATATAATTTGATATTGCACTGACAACTCTGACTCTTGTTGTGACAGGGAAATCCGAGAAGTTCAACCGTCCGGGCCTCGGTTCTTGGTGGCCGGGCTTACTGGCACTGGCAGTCGCCAGAACTGGCTCTAAGTTGATGAAAACATGTACAGTGCTATATTTTTATTTTGCACGTTATGGCGACTGCACGTTCTTCGAGTGTTCTGGTAAACCTATAATCTCAGTAAAATCTGGACCTCCTAATTTTTCCAACAATTACCTTAAACGGAGCTTCCCGGAGCTGCAGAAGGCTAGAGCAACGTTCTTAGATCTCATTATCTCAAACTCTTTAGAGAATGACATGGTGAGGGTTCTATACCCGGAAGGTGGGATGAAGAAATTACACTGCGGCAACACAACGCCTAACGTCACCCGTGATTGATCGAGAAACATCCATGCTTGTCGCCGTTGAAGAGCTTTAGCGCATGCCGCCATGGTGTGGTGATTTGTCTGCACTGGCTTGTTGCCACTAGTACTGCCGTTCCTTTCTATTGTTGTTCCTTGTGTAGACTGTCTGATGTCTGGTAAACAAGTAAAAGTCACTGTCAGTTGTCAACCGTCTGCTTCTGCAACTTCCTCCAATAGGCATTGTACAAAACCATTTTCGGTCGTTTAATCAGAGCTATATACAAATGGAACAGCATGAGACAGAGAGTAGCGATGAACGAGGCAGAAAGATGATGCAGAGGTCCGGGTGAAATGGGGTAAGTAACGTTATTGAGTTGTACAAGAGTATTATGTGGGTTGGGACGTGTGCGAGGGGTAGCGAATATAATATCCAATCGTGGACTGCCATCTTAACATCGTATCATGATCGGGACAGTCGTGGGCTCAGGCTCAGAACTCCGTCTTTTCTGGCTCATCGAACCCATCGACGGCGATGTTCCATTTCCACCGGCCGTCCACAAAGCCCATGGCGGTGTCTTCCAGAACGATGTCGTTGCGCTTCTGCACATACACCGTCTTGTCCGTCACCTTCTGCCTGAGGGCCGGGATATTCTCTGCCTCGATGGGTGACTCGAGCAGCTCGGACAAATCTTCTACGGCCTTTTCCAGGTCCCTGTTGCACAGCAGTGGTGAGTTAGGGGAGTCAACTAGGCTACACAGAGGCATACGTACCGCTGATTGTCCTCGAACAGCTCCTTCTCGTTGGATTTGGCGAGGTAGTACGCCATTGAGTACGTCCACTTGAGAGTCGTACGGCATTTCTCCACTTCTTGGACGGCCTTCTTCATGAATTGGACCTAATAAGAAAAAATTTCACAGAGTCAGCTCGAAGGCGACAATAACTGAGCAATGTGAGCCTAACCTCGATCCAGGTCAATGATGACGTGATCTGCATGTCCTCCATCTTCTTCTCCGTCTTGGAGTACAGCTCCACTGAAAGCTTTGCGGACTGTTCATGATTTGCCCACCGGTTGTAATACTAGATGTTGGATCAATGCGTGAGTAAGATGAAAGATTGATAGAGGAAGAAAGCCTACATGTAGGTATCGCTCGAGGGAAGCACGACTACGACTCTGGACATCGCGTGCGTCCATTCCAGCTTTATCGTCGAATCTGTTGCACGAGTACCAAGCTGTGCCATGCTCTTGCCAAGGCCCTATCGGAGGAGCTGGTTGGAACTGTTGGGGGCAAAGTTGACACAGCACATACCCATGCATACCCAGCAGAATTCATGTTTGCACTTCTTGCATGTCATGTGGCTAGAGGCAAGGTATATCAGCACCCTACAGGAGAAGTAAAAGTAAGACACGTACTTGCAACCACCGTTCTTCTCAATGGTGCTCATACAGGTCGGGCACTCCTTCGTGTTGCTCTTAATCCAATTTGCCGTTTCACTGTCGTCCCTGCACTTCTTCAACCACATCTTCGCGACTGCACACACCACTGGACGGTGATCGCTCTCGATTGGACACCCAAAACAGAATCTGTGCTCCTTCGAAGCAAGGCCCTTCCCCTCCTGGCTCTGTTGTGTGCCACCGATTCCTCTCGCACCACATGACACGGTTGGGACAACTGTAACACGACTCGCTTTGGACGCGGCTGCAGGACAGGTGACAGTGTTGGTGCACCCTGGGTAGGGGCAGTATTTCAGGTTCGGGTTCGACGCTACAAAGTGTCGGACGAGGAGCTCCTGGAAGCGTGCCCAGGTCGCCGCGATCTCCTCTGCCTCCTCCCCCTCGGGAATAGGGACCGGCCCGCCTTTCTTGGGGACGAGGATCTGGCGAACAAAGGCGTCCGGGGCGACGAGGGCACAACCTTCTGCCATGCACCGGATAGCATGCTCACCCTCATCGTTGATCTTAGAGGCGAAGTACGCGTTCCAACAGTTTGAGCAAAAGGGGTGCTCGCACTTAAGCGATAGGGGCCGCAAGTCGGGGGCTTCATCGAAGCAGATGGGGCAAACAAAGGGTGCATCCTTAGTGGGCTCGGGTGGCTTTGTGAGAGTTGGAGAGATGATGGTAGAGGAGGATGGTGGCGATTTCGGGGACTTGAGTGCGGCGGAGAGGCCAAGGAGCTTGCTTGACGAGCGGGTGGGGCGGCGGGCGCTAGAAGATGAACTGTGGGATCGGATAGGGGCTGGTGGTGTCGGAGCCTCCTCTACGACGATGCCTGCAGCGACCAAATTTTTGGTCGGATTATCCATATATTTCTCGATTAGGCGCTCTTTGTTCCACGAGAGATGCCGCAGGAGCAGCGCAGCAGCGTCTTCCTGTTTTTCTTTGTCTATCGACTGTGATACAAAGAATAAAGAACTACTCACGTCAACCCCACATAGGCTGCATATGTGGTCCACGTCCCCCCGCATGAGACCCTCAACTGCTGTCTGACTCAGCGAGTTGTATTCAAGCTCATACGGCTTGTTCTTGCTCTTGGGCACAACCTTGAAATCATCGCCATAGGTGTCCATATCTACGTCGTCTTCGTCTGATAAGAACTTTCAGTATTCGTAGAAACGGTGACCAAATCAGCCATCGTCTGACCATCCTGCTGAGTTCCATCCAGCATATCTTCATCAGAGTCGACGTAGTAGTTTTCTTCATCATCATCGGAGATTTCGTAGTCGGAAGACATTGTGATTGTGGCGTAGAGTTGATAGTGATCCTAATAAAAGTAGCGTGGATCGATGAGGAGGTTGGTAAGAGGCAAGCTGAGTGGAGAGTCCGAGTCGTTTGATAAAGCCGGTAGCACGTGACAGCTTCCGAAAGCGGTGGCGTCCGGCGTGTCTCACTCAGACTGACATTCCGACTCCATTCGCGTCAACAAGCAGTGTTCGTCATCACTACAGCCGATGTCTTGCTTTGAAGTCGACATGAATAGCCTACGCGATAGCAAACATACGTTGTAAATTGAAAGTTTTTTAGAGATGGTGACTCTTTGGCAAGTCCGATGATGGCTGAGAGATTTGTGAGAATTGTCTATGCCGCCACTTGTTGCCACACCAACTTGACGTTTCTCTGGTTACTGTGACGCAATTTCTGAGTCAGAAGGGACCGGGACCAATTGGAATGAACCTCCGATACGTCTGTGAAGTTGCTCCCCTGAATATTTAAAGGACAAGTTAATCATTTAACCTAGGGAGAAAGGTAGAATTATAGAGTAAAACCCTAAGCTCTGTCTTTCCCTTTCCCTACATGAACCGTGACTTTTCAAGGCTATTGCCACACTCTATTGCGCCCCAAAGACCTCCGGGACAAACAGAGGCAAATACCCCTATTTGATGGCGGAAATACAAACTGATCCCAATCGGGTATGGTGTTAATTTTGAACCCGCAAACCCCACAACTTCATCTCTTACCACCATCTTCTCTACCTCCTCTAACTCGCCATTGCCTTACTCTATCGTCTTTTGTCCTGCTTGCTTGGAGTTTAACCTACCTGAAGATCGTGGGCTCAATTTGGACCATAAGGCCCATTCCTTTGACAGGGGAAACAATGGCCCGTACCTGGAACATGCATTGATTCGAGAATGGTGCCAGCGATAACAGGTTGTTTGTGATACCCAATTCTCACCCCCTCTACCATGTACTTTGGAGGGAGAATACATAGCGCCGATACCTAGGGCACTCGCCGACGACGACTCTGTTCGCCTCCCCTTTCGCACGAAGGGGCTGCCAAAATTCCGGAGATTGGTGGCTGACAGCCTCTACGCAGGCGCTAGGTCTTTGATACCCATCTAACTTGGAGGCCCTCAAAACCCAGGTCCCAATTGTCGTATGCTGACTGTCCATATGCTTTTGTCCCCCAACCACCATGGTCTTGCCTTGCCTTGGACAGTGTCTCACTTGTATGGGCAATTGGTTTGCCTCAGCTTCTATCAAGTTACGATTTGTTCCCTCTCAATGGCCGGTGTAGGGGTCTAATGTACTACTCAGTGTCGCTGCTGACCCACTGAGGCTGCCGAATGCGGTGGGATGTACCGCACAGCCTCTTATCATCGGAACCGCCGAGTTATGACGGTGTTTCATCTGTCTGTTGCCATCTTCTGTTCTCTGTGTCCTTCTACTGCTGGCATGAATCACGCCAGGCTCGCGGCATTTGTAACAGGCTGATTGTCATCATGTCATGGATAGGCAGGATGTTCATGGCTGTATGTAGCCAATGAGACCCGCGCTTATGTTGAGATGTTGAGATAATATTCTCTGTTTTTCACTCATCTGTTGTGCTTGTTGCTCATGTCGGTTGGGGCTGGCTGGCACTCAGTTTTGACAAGACCTTTCGTTGCGTTCTGCGGACAGCGATATCATTTTCCACGCAGGATACCGTTTTAGACTGGCCACTGCTATCCCGCAATCTCTCGATGGCCCTCGAGATCTTCCTTCTCTCTCACTTTCTCCCTGCCCTTTGTACGCTGAGCGCTCACCCACCACATGACTTGTCACTTGTTGACGCGTTGTTGTGGCGACTGCGGAGTCGAAAACACAAAACTCCGCTTGAAAACGTGTTTACCACAATCAACGCATTTGGTAAGCACGTGACATTTGTCTTATCACCCCAACATCCATGTCAAACACTCTGCCACCACTTACAATTCCAACAACCCGCAGAAGAAACGACAGTAGTGCCTCCAACGTGTCTCTACCGCTACTCTCCAACTGGTCGGATGGTACAAGAGCCATGTCTTCCTTCTCATCACCACCACGCTCATCCTCACCACCCATGACTCCATTTTCTTCAACCAGTGGACATCATGCATTTATACGATCCAGTCCCGCATTTGGCTTAGAAATAAACAGGAATACCTCTCACGACGACATCCGCGAATTTTCGACGCCTTGGGATGGCCCAAAACCAGCCCAACACTCAGATACACCCGTCACTCTTCCAGGCATCAAATCTCTTTTTTCTGGCAAGCCCTCTGTATCATTTTCCACGCGTTTCGGCGCGTCGAAACTACCCAACGCAGCAGACCCCTCCTTCCCAAACAACCATCGCAACCATTCTCGTGACCAGGCATCACACTATGTCCCCGTATTCTGTGATAGCGAGGAAGAAGAGGAGCAAGATGACGAAAGTGACGGCTACAGTTTCGTCGAAGAATGCTCTCGTGCGACTTTCTTCCGCACATCGGCCGAGCGCGGGCAGTGGAGATACGAACGCCCCACTATCCAGCTTCCAACCCAGCCTCGTACCCACCTTAGGCAGTCCGCACCCACGTCCTCACCGCCCCCAGTCTCAGGCCTCCGTGTGCTGCCTCGCCCCATCTCGGAGCCAGCACCCTCCCCAGAGAGGGGGATGACTCCACCTGCCATAGTGGTAGATTCGCACGAGGAAGAACAAGGTGCCTCCGAGGTTCCATCGCCATCGAGCTTATTACCGGATCAGGACCCTTCTGCCGCTTACGATGCCTCAGGCAGCCGTCCTGAAGCAAGAGGGAGCATGGAGCCTGAGGGTATGCATTGTCCATCATCACCACTACCCTCGTCGTCTCCGCCACCTTCGTCGATGCCTTCTTCCCCCATGATGCGGTCTATATCTCCGTTGTCCTTTGCTCCTTCTTCCCCTATTCTACCCCCGTCTTCGCCTTTGTCATTTGCGGACTCGTTGCCATCAGAGGAGATAGAACTGGAGAGTGACAACGAGGAGGCATTAACACCTGACCCAGAAATTGAGCCTTTACGTGAGAATGGGCGCCATGAAGACATTGTGAGTTTGTTAGTATCGGCGTCGATTGACCGTAGTGACTGATATCTTCCTCAACCAGCCGGATCATGTGCATCAAGCGAGCGAAGATCTGACAGAAGTGTTGTCGTGTTCACAAACTTCTCTGTCCCTCCCAATGCCTCCTTCACCTCCTCAAGAATTACATGTGTCCTCCGCAAGTGAAGATATCGCTCTTGATGCTGCCACGTCACATAGGTCGCCTAGTCCAACGGTGCCGGAGACCTTAGACGCCACAGCGACGGGCACGGATGACGAGTTGACTGGGTTGCAGCTTGGCGGGGATATCGGTGATAATGAGATGCCAGCTGTCCCAGAGATGACGATAGACGATGTCATGAATGTCGTGCCCGAAGCCGAAGTAATGGACGTCACTGTCTCAGAAACTCGTGCAAAGGGTAAGGGTCGCGAGATCGAGGCTCTAAGACTGAAGGATGAGAATGGGGTTGAAGGCCCTTCGACAGGAGGCGTGAAGGCGACTGGTACTTCGATGGTGAAGAGGAAGAAGAAACAAAGTAGTGGCATGGATGAGCCAGCTAGGAAGAAAGTTAGGCTGGGGTCAGAGGAAAGCCTGTCCTCTGGGTCGTGTGTGTCTACTGGGGTCGAAAAGGTGCGGAAAGAGGGGAAGAGGAGCCTCGAAGACGACGACGACGAGAACAAACCCGTAGTCAAAGTGAAGAAGCAGAAGAAGATCGTTGATGGCGGAGGGTCGTCCAAGCGTTCATCACCGTCCCTGCCAACAACATCAACCGCCCCCTCGAAACCCTCAAAATCCAAATCAAAGAACAAATCTTCTTCTACTTCGACAACGACATCTGATGCCTCGAAACACCCGACCCCTGCGTCTGAGCCCAAGGACCCAGTAGACGCGGAGATGTGTGGGATGCTCATTGAGAGCATGGCCACATCACGGGCGTCAAGTCTCACAGCTTCGGCGCTGTACAAGAGCATTATGCAAGTGCACCCAGCGCTGAAGGCACAACGGACGGAACACGAGTGGATGGAGGTTGTCGAGCGTGTACTGGCTGAGGGTGAGGCAGGGCGGGGGAACGGGGTGTTTGGGAAGGTGGAAAGTAGCTTCAAGGTTCGCCGTACCTTGTTTCCTGTCTCTGGTTATCGTGTTCTGACAGTTGTTGTATACTTCTACTATTTAGGACGACTCAGATCGGGCGCTGGAAGCACAGTGGTTTTATGTTCCGGAGCTGGATATGGACCAGGAACGCGCGACGTTGATTCGGAGCATGATGCCCCGTGCTGGGAAGAGAAGTGAAACGAAGAAGTATAAACAGTATTACTATCGTCCGTTGGCCAAGATCTCGAGGTGGGATCCGGAGGACGAGATGTGATTGGATTCGTTTACTATGGTGTGACTCCGTGGTTTGCGTGCTCATTTTTCTTAATTGCTCCCCTCCTCGATTATTATTGTTTAATGCGCAATTTTAGCTTTCTTTTTCGCTGTTTATATTGGCATGTGTGCTAGGTTGATGTTGCCCAACGTGGTGTACATGCGGGAAAGTTTATTCGACGTGGTGATGTCGTAAGAAAATTTTGGTGTGATGTGCGTGTGGTGGTTTGTCATATTATACTCTGCTTCCTGCTTTTATTGGCCTCCCTGCACAAACAACTATTCAATATTCAGATGACCACGGCTTTCCATATATTGATTTGAACATCCTTGTGTTAGCAGGGCAATGTTATATCGCGCTAGACCTCCGTTTCTCTTGTGAGTTCTCAATAATGTGATACATTCCTTACCTGATGTTGATTTAGAAGCTCAACACGTTCCAATATAGTTTGCTGGCAACACAACGCATGGCGCCCGAATGACTTTAAGTGAACAGCGAGATTTCTTTCTTTCTTTTCAACCCAACATTTGCCATGGAAAGACTTCAACCTGATCAATGGTCAACTCTCAGTACAAAAGGGCCTACAAAAGGGCCGAGTGCCACACTACGAGTTACTTCCTCTTTTAAACTACCGCTTATCGATGGACACTCCAGCTACATTGATAAGGGGCCGATCCTTACAGGCAATTGTGGCCTGGGTTGGCGTTTTGCTTTCTCAGCGTCGAAGGGGGATATTTATCAATCGTCGCTTGGCATCACTGGATTCGCGCGAAGGACGATCTACAACATCTCCTTCACCCCTCACCAACTCGTTGGCTCGGACTTGAAGAGCGTATCCGTCGATATGGTCACCGAGAATCTATCCCAGATAGCGAAGACTCCTCTTCCGCCCAATACCACTTCTCAGACCATTACCCTTCCTACCTCCATGGAGAGCGTGCAACTTGGGGCATATATTTCTCAAGAGAATTTTTCTGGGAATGCGATTGTCAAAATCACCGTGAAGTTCAATACTCCCTTCAGCCTGCCATGTGCAAACGAATCGCCCAAACACGAGTTACAAAATCTTATCAAGGACACTATCGAAGGACAAGCCCTCGTTGATACGAAGTTCTGTCTGTTCACACGTCGTGCGAAGCTGGGCAAGCAAATTGGCGGCGCCACTCGTGTTGCGGATCCGAAGATCATCTTTGCAAATAGCTCTTTACTGCGCGGCCACAGCGTGTATCTAGACGACTGTGAGTCAACTTGCTTACGACTATATTGAACCACGTTAATAACTTGATGGCTTCACAGTGCTGGGGAGCGAGAAGACAGTGATCGATTATAAATCAGCTAATGTCACGCCTGAGTACGAATCAGATAGCGACTTGGAAGAGGACGAGGGGGAAGACACCACAGATGCTAGTGGGAAGGGGCGTGAATCGCAGGAGGGGGAGAAAATCGCAACAGTTTCGCAAAACCAGGCAGAGCTCCATGAGAATGATAAGGCAATTCTAATCAATGATGTTGCTTTTAAGACGTACGTCAAGGCCCAATTCCAGTTGTCTTTGTGTCTGATTGAGTCAACTCTAGTTGGAAGTCACTGGTATTCTATTACTACACAGAGGAAGTGCATTTCCGACCATTGACCTCGACACCGCCAATGTTTGAAGAATACAACACCTCCGCTCCGGCTTGTTCACCCAAATCGATGTATCGAGTAGCCAAGAAGGTTTTTCGCCCATCGCCCATCAATTTACGAATGAGATTAACTGATACACGCGCTTTCAGTTCCAAATAACAGAGCTACAGACCTTGGCCATGAGTGCCATCAAGCGCGACCTATCAGAGCACAACATTGTCGACGAGCTGTTCTCTCAATTTACAGCACTGTACGTGATACTTTTTTTGAGTCGCTAGCCACAATTTGACGATCTTCCAGATATCCTGAAGTACGAACTGTCGAAGTCGAAGTTTTGATGAATGCCTTGACGCCCGAAGTTTTTGAGAAACTCCTTCAAAAAATGAGACCTGCGTTTACTGGCACCCCGCATTACTA
>JABCKU010000307.1:0-15295 GCA_018221655.1 Myochromella boudieri | reverse complement strand
CGGGTTGTCTCCTCCATATTCTTGTTTACTGGGTAATCTAGGCAGACCCGTGGCCAAGATATTGGCATTGGACGCGCCCTGCATGCATTGTAGCCCTCACTGATAACGTAGGTACTTTTGCTTGCTCCCTATAGTAGCTCCCACTGTTTACGCTGCCACTGGGTTCTGAAGAATTGGATTTCCCAGCTTTACATTAGAAGGAATTGCGATAACTCCTGTAGGAGTAATAAATGGCTTTGTTAAAGCTGTAAAAGCTTTATCAAGATACAGTAGTGTGTGTGAAAGTTATGTATGGCCTCAAGTTGAATCTACTCGGCTGACTGATATCTCCTTCTCTAGAAATATCTAAGAACTCGTAGAAGTTGTCACTCGTCCTTGTATCATCTTTTATGATGGCTAAAGCCGCCCTAGTGCGTCTCTCGTTTCGTGCACCTTCTCCTACTGATGCGTATATACATAGACTGACTGGACCATGGATTCACGCGTCTTGATCCTCCCGGATTTCTTCAACTCTGTCTCTGGAGTAACTTTGGGGTGGTGATATCAAAACTGCTCAAACAGGTGGACGAGGCTGTGGAGCCACCGATATCAAAGTGTGTTCCCATCATACTCAACTTGTCGTGCTGATTTACTTATGTGAATGTGGAGTTAGATTGGCGATGACAAAGTTTTGGGGTATGAGGGTTACCGTTAAAGGCCATTGTAAGGCGAAGACAGATTTAGGCTACAAGATGAACGATCTAATTTGTCAATTTTCAGTTTGTAGAACTTCGTCTTGCATTCATGAGCGGAAGGATGCATCATGAATCATGATTGAAATGATGCAGTAAGTGAAACCACAAATTCAGGGGCGCTGCGCCTGATATCTTGCACATGACCTCGATTGTGATACTCTAGTCCCCATGGATGTTCTGCACCCGAACATAACCATCGTGCCAGTGACGGCAGAAGAGGGGCCAGTGGCCTTATTGCTGCTTGTCATCTCTAGGCGACTGCTGGAGTGCCTGCAGGAATGCCACTGGTGAACACCCCAGAATTGATACTTGTGTGCTCTTTCATTACTGATGGTCGCGTATCAGGTGTTACTTTTCATTACTTGGGCGCACCATTTTTGACAGCCAAATTTGGGATCTTGTTTAAGTCCAAATTTTATGCTGATCACATCTGTGTTGGTTTTCATGTTCATCTCCGCAGATATTCATTCACTAAGTTCATGAGGTTTCTAAATCTCCACTGTGATGCATCATGTTCAACACCGTAAGGTGTATAAAACGTGGTACTCGCTCGCCTGCCAATCCCCACCTCTTTCATTCTCAATGACGCCAGAAGAACGTACCTTTTTTCAAGACGCTGGTATTAATCTCCAGCTGAACATATCAATTCTAGTGATCACTTTTTTGTCTTGTGGTATGTAAAGTGCTTATGGATGGTATGATATCTCTACAAAAGCAACACAGGAGTTTCATTAGGGCTCTTTCCGATTGGGTTGCGTCTTATCCTGTAAGTCGAGTCTGATGTGTTACTTACCTACTTCACATATAGCGTAGACAGCGCGGGATCGGGACGCTACAAAGAAAGGTCATCCTTGCGACAATAGTGGCCGCTCTCATACTCCACGCGATCACCGCCATATCTATATTCTTGGTGATGAAAGGGACCATTGAAGTATTTTTACTTTCACAAGCTGAGTCTGGCGGTACGGTTGCGGTGGATGTCAACGTCTGGGCACAATCAATACTGGTACGAGTCTTGATCTTAAGTCACTGAGTGAGATCTTAATTTTAGTGAGCTAGTTAATGATCAATGATTCCATAGTCGTCTGGCGTGCATGGGTTCTGTACCCAAGTTGACCAGAAGTGGATAATGCTTGTGCCGTGTCTCTTACTTTTTGGAACCATAGGTATGTCCCCTTCCTGCCAAGGTAGACAATTTTCTTCTCGTAACCCAAACAGGATTGTCAATTCCAAGTTTAATACTCATCACAGCCTTTGATGACCCAGGGATAGATGTATTATGGACATTGGCGTCGATCCTTAATATCGTTGCATTTGGTTTATCATTCCTCACAAGTTTAATTGCCACTCTCCTGATCCTTCAAAAACTCAGGCAATTGTTATATCTTTTACACTTTTTCTTCGTTGCTAATCGAGTTTCCAGAGTGCAACGCTCATATGAATTCACCATGGGACAGAGGAGATCGATGACCCGTGGGCAACGGATTTTGCTAGTCCTCGTTGAATCTGGGTTTATGTTCTGCATTCTCCAAGTTCGTATTCTCCTGTGGTATATCTAATGAGGCATACGTAATATATGGCTTCACAGGGTATATACTTGATCGATCAAAACATACCGACATCATCATTCGTTGTATCAATATTCCTCAATGTACTCGGAGATATTTTCTATAACTTTATGGTTAGTAACTCATCATATAACATAGACCACCTAACCTCGTAATCCATAAGCAATTATACGCTCTCGCCGTCTTCCTCATCGTGAACAACAGCGCCTCAATGGTTGAGACTTTTGGGTTCTCAGACGCCTTGAGGGATGTAGTCCCTGATGTCAAACATTTGCCAGACGGTTTCATCACAGAACCAGCAAAAACAGATCAACCTGCTACTTCAGCCGCTGAAGTCACTTCAAATGAGCAATAGTCTACGTAAAAAGGCAGATGTAGTCGTTCTGTGTAATCCACAGGTTGGAGGGCGATTGTCCATACTCAGGCTGGCTTGGGCATCCTGAGATCACACCCTCTATCCTACTGATTCCTACATATCACCAATATTTTTTATACCGATTCCATCACGCAGGCCGCGTGTGAGTACACAATGTTTGAAGCAACACCTTTGTTTGACGTGCGCCGTTCGATATCCACTCAACGAAATGGGCAGAATCTCAACGTGCAACTGCCTGGGAGGTCACACCACATTGAGGAACAAAGCTGAATGTTGCAATTATCGCGATTGAAAGCTGAGTGGAAAGGAGAATTGAATTGGGATTGAACGTATTTGAGCTGTACGCTAGAAGTTATCTACTAAGATACGGATTACACCACACACAATTAGTGACAACGAGCCGCCCACCAAGCTACAGTAACCTCCTGGAACAAACTATCAACTACTCCAGCTTCTTCGTTACGTTCTTCATCGCCCGATCCCACACCGTCACCGTCTTCACCACACCATGCCCCCTCGTGGCGTTTCCCCAATCGCCATCGTACCACCCTTCGCCTCCACCGCCTCCAGCTCCAGCTCAGATATCACCATCCCGCCGTCTACGAGCTCACTTTGGTCTGGCTCACGCCGCTTTGATGAGAGATAAGAGGTGGGGTAGGCCCCGGTGCGTTCTCAGATCCCGACGAGGAGTTCCAGATCATGGTCTTGTACGGGGTGTCGACGTCTGGGAGGCCCTTGGAGTTGCATTCGCTGGCCTACTCTTCTGTTGCCTTCTCCTTCTCTGTCTGGGAGTGGAGGTAGGCGGGGAGGGGCATAGTCTGGAGGAACTGTGAGAAATTGAAGGTGACCGTGTGGAGAGGGCTGAACAGACTGAGGGGCATGGTGTTCGGTGTAGGTGGTGCTGTGACAGACGAAGGAGGTGAGTGGATGAAGCCCAACCATTCCATGATATGGGCAAGCCTAACGCCGTTTAATGTGGGCATGAGTATTCCGGACTGTGTGGTGGTTAGAGAATGTTGAGGCTAGGAGGTGAAACGGATACTTACATCCTTATAGACGCCGAGTTCTTCTGCAAGACTAATCTTGATAGCTTGAACATCTACCCCGCTGCTTCTGCTTTCCTAGTAGAACGTCTAAGGCTCAGTTGATGTCTCGAAGCGAGGTAATATTCTACTCACGCTACGAACATTCGACTAGGCGGTTGCGCCATGCAGTTTCCACTTTCGTAGGCACTGTCAATCATCATGCCGAAGCCTAGTGTCTTTTCAGGATCGAGGTTGTGTGCAACAATCGCTCAGTCTATTGGACGCACGTTACTAGGCTTTCACGGCATACAAAAGTTTTTAAAAAAAAGAGACATATTGATGATATACAAACCTTTTTCGTTCATCTGTATCCAGTTGTTCTTCCCCAAGGTGCCGCGGATTTAACAAAGGCGAGAGCCTAGGCAAGGCGTTGCGGCTATATTGTACGGTGAGTGTACACAGGAAGATCTAAAAAGGATAAAAATGCGTCAACACACGATAGTTCACAGCTCAAGACGGCTGGCCTACTGTCAATGTTTCTTCAGCCTTTGACTCAACCAAGGCCCTGTTCGTGAATGTTTGATGGAGGTGCGCGAGGAAATAAGGAAGCTTAAATGATAACTGAGGTTTTGGGTATATAGTATCGCAGCATTTAAAATCATACCGCAGATAGTAGTCGTGGTATAACACGGTGCGGAGGAAGGGAGTTTTGCGTTGATTTAGGAGCAGAAAATATATTCCCACGGTTTCTCATTCTCCCCAATACATCCTCCACCTGCATCCATCGTAGTCCCGGCCTGCCTCCTCCATATTTGTGTTTACTGGGCAGGAAATGTCATCTCGGCAGACACATAGCCATGATATTGGCGTTATACGCGCCCTGCATACATCGTGGCCCCCATGCATAAGGCAGGTGTTTTTGCTTGCTCCGCTTTTTATGTTGGGTTCTGAAGAATTATATTTTACAGCTATACATTAGAGAGACTCGTTATGGCTCCTGCGGGAATGAAGTTAACTTTTTTGAGGCTGGAAGAGCTGTAAGAAAATAGCGTGTATGATTGTGTTCATGGCCTCAAGTTGAGTTTACTTGACTGATATCTCCTTCTCTAGGACCTAAGGCCTTGTGGAAATGACCGCGTGTTCTTCTTCGCCTTCATAACGATAGTTAAAATCTACTCCGATGCATCTCCCGCCTCTTACTTACGCTTTCTCCTACTGATGTGTACGTACTGTACATAGGCTGTATGGGCCACAAATCCATGCATCTGCATCCGCTCGGATTTCTCCAGCTCGTCCCGTCGAGCAGCATGGGCATAAACGGAGTCTCTGGACCACATTACCGTGTCTTATAAGGACAAGATACGCACTCTTCACAACGTAGTATGGATAAGAGGCTTGCTGAGCTGTTTGTACCTTCCATCGTCACCAAGGATCGAACGAAGCTAACCAGCTTCAACACAGGCATCTAGACTCGGAGTAGCGGGATGCCCCCGTACCTGGCGGCCATCAATGCTCCTCGATGATACTGGGCCACATGTTCTGTGCGGCCGCGTGTATCGTGAACATGACAAAAGCCGAGGTATGCTCCCGCTCTCTTTTCATCGGGCCGCTCTTCACCCTCGTTTCCGTTACTACTTGTACCTTTATGCCTCCCGCCGCTGCCTCTTTCCTACCCCATTGGCAAGGCGCCTATCTTCCCTCCGTATCATCACCACCATAGTTCTTATACCCTACACCTTCGCGCTATCGCCATCTTACATACACAGACCCTACTATCATTAATTTTCCCTCCTCCACATCCTCCCCGTTCCCTGATATCCTTTCCTCCTTATCTTTTCCTCTCTTTGATCATGTTCACTAACCCCTCGTTCCCCAGGCTGCCATCACCTGCTAAACCTCCAGCCCGACCTCCGCATATTCGTATATCCTCAAGGGTACTCCTAAGCTGGGTGATGATAAGGCTGATGGCTTGTGGAGGCGTTGTCGGAGGGTGTGACACCCGGTGAACTCTGATGTTGAAAACGGTGTGTCTCCACGTCACCAATCGACCTATTTCATTTGCTAACCCCGTTACAAACAGTAATCCCTTCTAACTGGGTGATCTTCTCGCACCTAGTGGTGCTGTGCGATATGATCCTCACACAGAAACTGTCATGCATTCGAAGCCTTAGTCGACTGTGAAGCGCTCGATTTCTTTTGACGCTGACGCCCGAAACGTGAAACGTATGGTGTGGAGTCACTGTATATCAAGGTATGTTCAAACCCTAATCCACTTACGGTGCTGAATCATGGGTAAATGGATTTAGACTGTCAATCACGATATTTTGGAAGTATAGGAGCCGAGGGCAATTGTAAGGTGAAAACAGATTTGGGCTACAAGATGAACGATCCAGTTTGTCGATTTCATTATTAATTAGTTTTTATCAGTATGGGCGCTGTTTATGGACTTTCCTCTTATATGTGAGGTACCGCAGCGGAAGCAATTGAGGGCTCCACTTGAGAATTTTAGCTGCCGTTGTGAAGGGCCAACATGGCCCGATGACACAGCACCCTCTGCATTCTGTGTTTAGATGTTTTTCGTGCTCGCCTTGTAACCCGAAATTTGCAGGAACGTGATTGGATCGTGTGGTGTAAAACTCAATTCTCGTCTGATGTCTTCCAAAACACCTAAAATGCGAGACTCCACAGATCATCGATCACCGCCAAGGGTTACAACCATCAGAGGAAGAGGTGACGATCCCACGATATCCTTGCATTACTGTTTGCTATTTTTTGGTGATTGCAGGAGTATCTTCAACACTCCTACCAAGGAGTATGCCAGTACTGATACCTACCCTCACCGTCATTGCTGATAGTCTTGTATCGGATGTCACTTTTCAATGCTTTGTCGTACTGTTCTCCGGTCAGCCCAATTTAAGATCTCCATTGAACCCTATTTATATATTGATTGAATCTCTGATGGTTTTCATGATCATATCTCTACAGACATTCTTGGTACACTTTCATAGAGTTTTCAAATCTTCACCGTTATGCACCACGCTGGAACTGTAAGGCGTATATAAAGTGATGTTTCTCCCTTCCCCGTCAATACATACCTCTTTCATCTCCAATGACACCAGAAGAGCGTACCTCCTTCCAAGATGCTGGTTTTTATTTAGGTCTGGACCTGCCATATCTAGCGATCACTTCCTTGTCTTTTGGTATGTAAAGTGCTCATGGGTGGTATGATCCTTCTGAAATAATACCATAGGAGTTTCAGTGGGACTCTTTCCGCTTGGGTTGCATCTAATCTTGTAAGCCGAGTCCGTAGTGTATCAGTTACCCACTTCACATATATCCGTAGGCAGCGCGGGATCGTCACGTTACAAAGAAAGGTTATCCTTACAACAACAGTGGCCGCTTTCATACTCCATGCGATTACTGCCGTGTCTATATTATTGGTGTTGAAAGGGGACATTGAGGAATATTTACTTCCGCAAGCTGGAACTGACGATGCGGTAGTGACTGCTGCGGTGGATGTTAACATTTGGGCACAACAAATACTGGTGCGAGTCTTTACATAAGTCATTAAGCAAAGCATGAACTTCGGTGAACTAGTTAATCATCAATGATTCCATAGTCATCTGGAGGGCGTGGGTTTTGTACCCTAACCAAAAGTGGACGATGTTCGTGCCGTGTTTCCTACTTTTTGGAACCATAGGTACGCCTACTCCCTGCTAACTAGAGAATGTTTTCTAATAATCTAAACAGGATTGTCCATAACAAGTTTAATCCTTGTCACAGCCTTTAGCCAGCTAGCGATAGATGGAGTGTGGACATTGTCGTCAATCCTCAACACCGCTGCATTTGGTCTATCATTCCTCACAAATTTAGTCGCTACCCTCTTGATCCTTCATAAACTCAGGTAATTATGATACCTTTCATACTGCCCTTTCGTCACTGACTAAGTTTCAAGAGTGAAACGCCGATCATACAAATTTACGTTAGGGCAAAGGAGATCGATGACCCGAGGACAGCGGATTTTGCTCGTCCTTGTGGAATCTGGGTTTATATTCTGCACTCTCCAGGTCCGTACCCCTCCTCGCCATATCTACTCAGGGATATAATCAAATACGTCGCTTCATAGGGTGTATGTTTGATCCAGCAAAACATATCGACAGAGTCATTCGTTGTATCAATATTCCTCAATGCCATTGGTGATATTTTTTATAACTCTATGGTTGGTAACTCAACATTATAACATGGACCACCTAACCTCGTGATCCATAAGCCATTATATTCTCTCGCCGTCTTCCTCATCGTGAACAGCAGTACCTCGGTGGTTGAAAACCTTTGGATTCTCAGAAGCCTTGAGGGATGTAGTCCCTGATGTCGAGCATGCGCCAGTCGGTTTCGCGCCAGAACCAATAAAAGTAGATCAGGTCGCTTTTTCAGCCACTGGTGCCACCTTGAATGGACAGTAGTCCGGACCCAATTGCAGATGCGTACTTCACTTTAAAGTTTGGCGTGTCCAGCCACACACTCGCCGATTCAGCCTGGAATGATCTTATCCAAAGTTCTTGATCCTGTGTCCGAATCGAGGATTGACTCCGTATGTTTTATAGAGAGGATTGGCGTATAAACTTCATACGACATATCTGTTCTGTAGGACTTTTTATGCGAACATCGAGATGTGGCTCTGAGAAATTTCACGTTTCTGGCTGCAAGCAAGCGAGCAAAAGTGGATATTTCCCAGCTATATTCTTTGGAACCGCTCTTGTATGTGCTGTTGGAAAGGTTGGGAGATGGTTCGTAGAAGGTTATCAGAAAATGCACCTCTCATAAAGCCCAAGAAATGGGAGGAGGCACGGCCGACGTGAACGCGTCCAATATTTCTTGAGTGTTGTCTGGATCCCCAAAACTGACGGCCAGCATCCCAGTAGCGTTCAACAAGGGAAATTGCGACCTGAGAGTCTCTTCAGAGAGCAGGAAGGTTTTCTTTGCTATAATCATGAAGTCTTTTGGAAAGAATAGATGTATGCTGATACGCTGCGCGCGCGTCGCATTTTTACTGAATGCACAATGAAGTTCGGAGTCCAATTTCCCTAGGTCAAGGGTGTCATCCTCGCCATCGCTATCATATTCATATTCTGGCTCGTCTCCCACAATAAAGGCCAAGTGCTCGATATTCGGAGGTAGTGGAACGTGTCTTAAAAAATCGTACAGCCTCCCGGTGTCCGATTCGCTCGTATGACGCACAGTCCAGAATACCAGGGTATGCAATTTATACAAGCCACGCAAACTCACGGATGGTGGGAGACCATCACCTAGTAATGCAATCGAAAGTCGCATGTGTGAGCATGTATAGAGTTATCGAGCAGTAATATACGCACCCGTATGGAGATCAGGATTGAAACAAACTAATACTTCAATACTAGCCGCTGCGGTCTCAAATACTTTCGAGATTCCACGAAAGAAGCTTTGCCGACCTGGGAAACGAACAACGACTTTCTTCAGGCATTCAATTCTAAAGGGACTCTTTGGGCTATTGAGAAAGTCAATAAGCCTTTCCACATCCATCCTCCGGACATCCAGTACATCCAAGCTGCCTTGCACCTGGGAGATCGGAAGGCTCAAATCAGAAGGGTCAAGTGGTTTAGGTGGAGGTATTAAGCACGATGGTAAATGAATTTCGTTGGTGAGAGAGAGATGGCGTAGGCCAGGAGAAACGATGGCTATAACCTTCGTGGGAAGCTCGCATAGGCACAAGTACTCGGCGCCTATTTTGAGAGTACGCAGGTTTGGGTGTCGCAGTATAGGTGAAAGAACCCGTATAATATAATCCCAAGGCTCGTAACCGACGGTATGTGCTGGTGATCCCCCAAACCACAAAGTCACAGTGTGCAGAGCAGGGCAGAGGGCTAAAACCTGGAACAAGGCCGAACGGGTAGTATCCGCCAGGAAATACAGTGGTTTGTCATAAAACCCGCTGCGAATCGATAACGTTTGGATATATGACAAAATATCCCGATTGCCATTCAAGACTTCAAGGAGCCGCCTATCGGAATGACTGGGGCCAACGATGATTTTAGCGAAAAGCCACCTGCGACTTGGGCCGAGGAGCGCACGAGATACCAAACAAAACTGCCGTAATGCATCTGTGTCATCCTTGTAGTGCGTCAGAATAATTTCGAGGATGTCCTGTGGAAGCTGCATAGGCTGATGGTAGTCTGATGGTCTGAGGGCTGCCCTGACGGCCTGAAAACTCAAGTCAGTGGATCTTATCACGGGTATTGTGTAATCTCAAATCAGATAAGATAAGCACCTGATAACCTGCATCACGGCCGATTGAGGTTGATCCCATTTTTGACAATGACATTGTTTTGACAAGCCTTTGACCGGTACCAGGAACAGGGTTCACCAAGGTGTTGCAGTTAGGGAAACTACAGCTCGTACCCCGTAGAGGAATGGGCTCTGGTGATCAAAACGGTATGTGCCGCCTTCCATCCTTCGTTCTAATCAATATTGGGTGCACTTCGTTCACCTGTGTGCTAGTTTCCCTCAGTATGCAAGCCGTGCCTCCTTCCTGTTAATTTTTGCCTACTTGGCCGGGGGAACTCTCCATACACACGAGACAGCGATAGATGTATCATCAACCGCTTTTACACCGAGGCCTTATTCGAGTACGTGTCTACTTGCCCCACTTTTATACTGGGTTCTAAAGGGTAGTACTAGTACTAGTAGGGATAATGGAACTGGGATCAAGGATCGGGTGGGAGAAGTGCACCTCACCGAGCTAACCCCTCTCCCGCACTTATGGGAAGGCGATACTAACGAGACGTGAAATATGTAGCAGGGGTTGTTAAAAGGTTGCCGCTGCTGAGTTCTCGGACGGGTGGAGTAGGCGCAGGTAGCCCAGTTGACTTTGGGCGCGTGTTGAAGACGATACGTTCCTATGAATCCCTACCTTTTCTCATCCGATTATCCTCCTTGCGAATAGTGCCCATTCAAAACCTCTCAATGTACTTACGTGTCGTGATCCGTGCCATTTGGCGTACCCCTCATGTACAGCCTGCTGCATATCATTGAGCCGCACTCAACCACAGAGACCATTCTCGTTTAACATCCAGGCTTCCTTCGGCGAAGCATTACAAACCGGGCTCAACTTCCTGGTGTGTTGAACAGGCTGAAGTCGATGTACCTTCCAACCCTCCCATACAACTTTATTCAACTTTATCCACATCAGATCCCTACGTGAACCGACGAAAACGTGGACATCAATGCAGCCATTGAACAGCAAGGCGGGTCCTCGGTTCATCGAGGTACATTCCGGTCGTTCTTGATTCCGGGTACCAAGAGGCTAATGTGGGTCGTGTAGACGAAACTGTTATGATCATGTGATCGTAGGGTGGAGGAATGAAGGCAGAGTATAATGTGTAGCATAGAGAGAATTTAACCAAAACCCAACACTCTTGGAGATGATCACGAGTCACTGAGGCCAAGGGTGGAGTACGACTTGCTACGACGGCTGCGCTAGCTAGTATAATTCTTTTTGTCGCTAACCGTTCGACAAGGCACTGTTCCTTGTTCATAGTCAATGAAGCGTACGAGCATAAACCCCTGGCTGCACCCTAGCATATCATCTTTTCCAGTCGTACATGTGGTATTAAGCGAAAGGATGATCGGGTGATTGAGAGGAGAAAGAAATGCCTTTAATTGATTCACACAGGTTATAACATAGCATAGAATTCGACAGGAAACCTTTGGTGGTAAGTGACACGGAAGGGCTTTGTGCATTACTAGTCTGCGGTGTGGCATAGATACCGATGAAAATGGTAAATGGGCATAACGGCAATTACACTCTTTTCTATTGACCAGGTACTCGCCATGGTCGAGTTTCAATATCCTAAGCTGCGGGCACTGGGTGATTTGTGCAAATGGGTATCTCCATAATCCGCACAGGGAAAGCGATTTAAGCGAGGTTGGTGGAAAGAGAGACTCGATGGCATCGTCTAGCATCCGCGGGTTCCGGTCTGGTATTGGGGGAGTCCACAGATTAAAACTATCGAGGTGGGAGGCTGTTCTTGATAAAATGTATACCACGATGTCTGGTTCATGTAAAATATTTATATCCATCAGGGAATGTGGGACCTGGATTGGCGATTCGTAGATTTCTTGTATAACATGCAAGACTGGGCGTGGCTTCGAGGACCTTAGCAAAGCGATTGGATTCTGCTCTGGATTTCAACTAAATGTTACGAAGGATGTAAGGACGGGCAATGGCCAGAAATGTGCGCGAAGCAAGGGCGAAAACACGGAGCGCCCCCAGATCTCCTTTGGCTTGATTAGCGATGGGATCGAATATATCGAAAGGAATAACAGTTTTTGACTCGGACATGTTGGAAACGGGATCGTTCTCGGTCAATCGGTACATTAGGCTTATGTTTATGTATGTTTACTTTAGATGTTCTTGACCAGACACCACCATCATCTCCGCGCTCGTCGTCCCCTGTGAGCTCGTGAATAACAGGACATTGTGGCTGAGATGGCTTGTTCCAATAATTAAGACTTTCCGACGTAATTTCAGCCATTGTTCTATGTTTCAAGGGTAAAAACACACCTTGATTAAATTGAATTTAGACGAGGGGAAGAATACAAGACGTGAATGATCGAATGGTCAAGATCCAATTTCCAGCAATTACGTAATTTTTTCCCGCTAAACTCTTCCAAATCCGAGTCATTGGTTGTTCGTCTGATGTCGTCATCTCTGCGAGTGAAAAGTGTCCTATCGACAGATTGCGGGTATCGTGGCCATAGTACTTCACCCTGTCATAGGTACTTTGGTAGACCCACTTTCTATATTGGCAATGCTTGCTAAGTACTCTCTGGGCCACCCTAGACCGCAGAATGATAGAGTCTCCGATCTCGACATGGCAGTGGTGCCAGCTATCATAACTGTCTCTAGCAATACTTGAACATACCGACAACATCGCGAGGTCATCGCCTTGGCCTTTTCCGAGCCCAAGCACCTTCCTTCAAGAACAGCAAATAACGCGAAATGTGCGTACTCTGGTGCTCGACCCTCCTTCTCCTTTCTTCATACCTCATACCTACATCCATTACCTAATAGGGCTACTAAAACACGCGGCCCACACTGTCCTGCGACTCAAGGCCAGACTGTATTTACGCCGTGGCATACTTGCTCCAAATAAGGAAGACGATTCGCAGTGTCTGCGTAGCAGGCATTACTTCTTGGTGGTGTCTAAAACCTATTATTGGGGGGAGTGTGCTTCTTTGTCTAGGCGAAACACTGGCTTTTGACATTTCAACAAATTCCCCTCATCATTTCAATCATGGTCGGTAAATGAATGATGATGCCTGCGATTGTTATGATCACATCTGAGCTGCTATATTCTCCCTTGTCCTGAGGCGATCCGTGTCATCGCCTGGCCAGTGGCCACATATGAACGATGTCAAAATCCTTCTGGGCCGGATTCATCCAGACCACTGCAAAGAACATAATTTTGTACCCAGCATCATGCCTGGACCTCACGAGTAACCAAGTATTATTATACTGCATCACTTCCGATCTGTCATATGTAACATTCATCGACGGAAATCATAACTCCACAGCGGTTTGCATCTACTACACATTCAATCCAGAACGACATTCAAAGCCTATGTGATTGTTCCTACTGTGTATCTATATCTCAGCATCTCGATCAGTCCGTGCCTCGCCCTGCTATTTTTGACTATATGTATACACTGACGGGACGTAGCCTGCTCTGCAAGCTGACGAGCGTGGACATGGATGGACGACGTGACTCGATTGCTGCAAATTCCTCGACATTGGTATCTGATTTCTACGGAGGGATCCGTACACCAACCGGGGCATGTCCGAGCTTTTTATAACACTGGTTTAGCTGCTGTTCTTAGCAGGATTTCCACCCTTGTTTCCCTTTCTCTTTAACGTCATGGACACTTGCAGTTTCCGCGCGTTAGTAGCCAGCTTAACCTCTCCGCATTAAGTACCTGATTTCGCCCCACCAGATATATGCTTGTGATGCTTGGGCCACTCGTAAGTGCAAAGCATCTGTGCATAGTACACAGTCTTACATATCAAGTTTATTGGCATCCTATTGGACTATGGCAAGTAACTAATTTTCCGGCCGTGAGGTTTATTAACTGACTTAACAACGGTATTCTTATAGTATTGCTGGGGCTACTTATAGCCCAGGTGTACTTCTACTGTCTTTCGTTCTGGCGGGATACGTTACTTCTCAAAGGGCTAGGTTCGTTAATACATCCACCTCCTCCCGATTCAATACGAGTAATTCGGCACTCAGTTTTTAGCGTCTTGGCTATTGATATCTTGCAAAACACGTTTTTGAGCCATTTCCTATGGTATGGTATTCTATCGGATACTTCTTTCTTTCTCATGCTAATACATAATCTGCTAGGACTATTTTTGTTTCGGGATGGGGAGATATACCTCAGCTCTATGCTCCTGTTTGGAGCCTTGGCACCGTCCCCCTTCTGGCAGGGATCAGTGAGATCTAGACCGTTCTCCCTAATCGTGATTTTGTAGCTGCTTTTCTGGTCCAATCTTTCTTCGCGTGGCGAATGTGCGTTTTAAGTCCGGGGTCTTGGATTAAGAACTTGTTAGTTCCCGTAATTACCAGTGAGCCTTTACAACAAGGACAATCCCATTTCCTACATTGACGCGTAACCGTGCAGGCGGGCCTGGCTTCTTGTATCCTATCATTCATTTATGGCATCAATGTACGATCCCCTCGTCCTAGACACTTCTACCACTATTGATATTGAGATTTAGCTTCATACGCTTTACGTCGTGGAAGCTGGTCAAATCACCACTCGCAAAAGTATTTCTCTAACTGTATTTTCTTCTATTCAATTACCTCTCCTTTGAATGCTGACTGTTGAAGATGGTTATCAAGGTATGGCTCTCAACTACCCTTTTTTGTAATATCTTAATCACAGGGTCGCAAGTGATGCTGGTATGTGCTGCTTAATCGCCTACGTTTATATACTGATTGTGGGCACAGCTGTGGAGGAACAAACAGACACGTTTTAGACACGTCAATTACGCCCTTCATCGCTCTATTTTTCTGGTAATAGAAACTGGTATTCCCGCATTGCTCAACGCTATTGCACAACTTGCATTACTTTTTGGGTTCAAGATGCAGAACCCAATTCTCGCCGCGTTGTAAGTTTTATACCTAGTTCACCTATGTCTGTGGCTTATAGCTGACACGCTTTACAGCATCATGTTTAGTGGGAAAATATATTCCAACTCCCTGCTCGCGTCACTCAACTTTCGAGACCATCCGAATAAGAATGATCACCTATCCAATACGGAGCGTTGGGAGGCAGATGCGTTAAATTTCCACTCAGGATCTTCCCTACGGAGGAGGCGGGACGGCGACGTGCGAACACAAAGTACGCTGATCTCGCAAACAAACTTGAGGGATTTGATTGATTGATTTTCCTTTATCAGCGACATCGGAGACGAGTGAGGTCAGCAGGTGATCCATGAAGGAGCAGCTCGACCATTAATATCAGGTTATTCATATAAATACGTGCATGCAGTTG
>JABCKU010000306.1:3160-15326 GCA_018221655.1 Myochromella boudieri | reverse complement strand
TTGATGTGGTTGCTGGTGCATGCCTTCTTCTCCTTCATCATCTTATTATCGTCCACCCTAAATATGTTCACGCTCATTTGTATTCCCCCCTGCATCCACTATCCCGCTCACCCTACCTCCAAAATCGAAATACAGCCTCAGCGCCGATTGGGGGTCAGCGTGCATTACGAGGGCTGGGTGGTTGGATGGGGTCTACATACTCTGTTGGTCAGTGCTTTTTTGTTGAATTGTGGAGAAGGGACGTACACGTTACATCAAACGCGGGTTTCGAGAGGGCTTGATCGCCTACTTCTGGGCGTGAACGATGGGTCGATATTGGATTTGCTGTAGGCAATATTTGGGTAGCTGCGGGTCAGGGTTTGGCGTCAGCTCGGGCTGTGCCAATGGAAGATGGAAGAGAGGGAGGGAAGGGTATAATGTACCAAGTAAGTAGCGAATAAGTCACCATCCTTGCAAAGATATTCTTCTCTGTCGAGACCACATCGTCTTGAGGCATTGCACGTCTTTTATCTGGATGGGCACCTATTGTGGTATGTTGAACTCGGTGAACGAACGACACGTATACACATCAGACGCACGCTGTCCAACCCCAGTTACCCTCGTTCTGTAGAAGTAAGCTGCAGTCACATCCTCGGTACCCCAAAGGTACTACGCCCACGTCCGAGCCCCTCACACTCCTATCTTGCAGCTCCCAGATGAGTAACAGAATCTTGTCGTCTTCGTCGTCTGTTGGACTCCCACCAGACTTTCTTCAATTTTTGGCTAAGTCCAGCAGTCCGGTTGGACTCCAATGGACTCCAACGAGTCCAATCAGACTCCAATCAGACAAGGTGGGGGAGTGTAAAGTACTGGAAGACATAGCCAAACTTATACAGTACATACATGTCAATTATAATTGGGTATAGCTATAACTAGTGTTTTAAAGTCTGGTCTGGGACAGTTTTTCCAGGCTCCTACCCAGCCGCTCCCATTTGATTTCACAATTTGAGATGTTGCGCAAGACTGTGTATATGTAATATTATCTTATCTTATCGTGCATAATAAAGACAACTTCAATACAAACAAACAAAACGAAGGGCTCAAACAAACGGTAGAGTGGCTGGGAGATATTGTCATTGGTGATCTCAGCGTTCTCCTGAAAACCTGCAAGAAACTCATTTCCATTTGTTATATATAACCAAAGGGTAGCTATAGGTATAATAGGCTGGTGAGATTACGCGAATATATTGTTTTCTATGGAGTTTCTTGCAGGTTTTCAGGAGAATGCCAAGATCACTGATGACAATATCTCCCAGCCACTCTACCGTTTGTTTGAGCCCTTCGTTTTGTTTGTTTGTATCGAAGTTGTCTTTATTATGCATGATAAGATAAGATAATATTACATATACAGTCTTGCGCAACATCTTGAATTGTGAAATCAAACGGTAAGCGGCTGGGAACGAGCCTGAGTTTTTCTTGCCTAAAATAGAAATCCCAAACCTGAACCCAGTCACCAAACATCCCAAAAAACAAAAAGCCCAGACTTGGACTAATTGTGACCTGTATCTAATTTTGGATGCTGATGCAAAACAGTATCAAGCTGCTGAATAATTATTGGCAAACCAAGTCAATGTACAAATACTAATAGAGTGTTTCACAGTAGCCCAACTTCGGCCCAACTTTGTCTCCAACTTGATTTCCAACTTTGACGAAGTTGGGAACATCAAGTTGGGCTGTTTTACGAAGTTGGGATGCAAATCGGGCTCTGACCCACGATTTGCATCCCAACTTTGATCCCAACTTTGCTCCCAACTTCAACTTTGCCAATTGCCAAATAAGGGCAAAATATGATCTATTTTTGTAAAATGATCCTAACTTTGCAAAATGCATTGCTCGAGGTGTTTCACGGTAACTTCCCCAACTTCCTTTCCAACTTAGGCCAAGTTGGGCACAAAATTGGGTGATAAGTTGGGCAAAAGTTGGGCTACTGTGAAACACCCTAATAATAGATGCTATAAAAGTTGCTTAAGGTGCACCAACTAATAATTTTAGATGTGTTGACAACCTAGAAATATGTATGGGTGGCAAAATAGAAGTTCATATATGCAAGATCACAATAACATTCTTGGAATATTTGGGTAAGAACCAGTTGAAAAAGATTTATCACATTAGATATAATATGTTGGCTAGTAGACCAAAATTGAATCAAATGGAGATGTTGTAAGATGTGATGGTGGGTGACTGTACATGACCTATTTCCTTGGGGCTTAAAATCTCTGAAAAATGGAGCTCCATCAAGTGGGAGTAGGGTTTCACCAAGTGGCCAGGCTTCTACCAGTCAGGACCAGTGTTGTCCAGTTACATAGAATATAACAAGCTGAAACTGATGACTGGTTGATTTCCACAAGCCCAGACCCAAAGTCCAGGCACCAATGGGCTTAGTCTGGATGGGAATGAAGTTTGTCCAGGGCACAATGCCCAGTGTAACGGATAGGGCCTGCTTGATAGCAGGCCCTTGTTTGGTTCTGTTGGTCTATGCCTTTGGCGTGGGCTATATAAACATAGTATTATAAGTAAGTACAAATAAGTTCTTGTAAACACCCTGTACGTAGCAATACCAGATCCTGGTCAAGTTTACAGAAGCATGACGCAAGGCACCTCAAAACCACTGTAGCGCAAGCGCTACACCCAGACTTGCAGACACTAGCTATAACACAGAAATTTATGTATTTATACCTATGTATCCAAATTCTGTACAGAAGGATTAGAAGATCTACATATGATTCAGAGTATTATCCCTGGGATGAGGGCATTCACAGACCAAAAGTAAAACTACCTCTTGCAACAAGTAAGGCCCTCCATCTACAGCACCCCTGCCCTTTCCAAATGTACATGCTTGCTAGATGTCACAGCAAGATTGCCCATGGATGTCAGAGTGCCTTGATAGTGAATTCCAAACTGCTCTTTGCGATGAGCAAGCACCTCTTTTTGCAGTACCTCTGCCTTTTCCAAATATCCACAGTTGCTATATGACACAGCAAGATTGCTCATAGATGTCAGGGTGTCTGGATGGTGAATTCCAAGTTGTTCTTTGCAATGAGCAAGTACCTCCTTTTGCAGCACCTCTGCCTTTTCCAAATATCCACGCTGGCTATATGTCAGAGCAAGATTGTTCATGGATGTCAGGGTGTCAGGATGGTGAATTCCCAGCTGCTCTTTGCAATAAGCAAGCACCTCCTTTTGCAGCACCTCTGCCTTTTCCAAATATCCATGCTTGCTATATGTCACAGCAAGATTGCCCATGGATGTGAGGGTGTCAGGATGGTAAATTCCAAGTTGTTCTTTAAAATGAGTAAGCACCTCCTCTTGCAGCACTGCTGCCTTTTCCAAATATCCACAGTCACTATATGTCACGCCAAGATTGCTCTTGGATGTCAGGGTATCAGGATGGTAAATTCCAAGCTGCTCTTTGCGATGAGCAAGCACCTCCTCCTGCAGCGCCTCTGCCTTCTCCAAATATCCACGCTTGCTATATGTCACACCAAGATTGTCCATGGATGTCAAGGTGTCAGGATGGTGAATTCCAAGTTGCTCTCTTCGATGAGCAAGTACCTCCTCTTGCAGCACCTCTCCCTTCTCCAAATATCCACGCTGGCTATATGTCACAGCAAGATTGCTCATAGATGTCAGGGTGTCAGGATGGTAAATTCCAAGCCACTCTTTGCGATGGGCAAGCACTTCTTCCAGCAGCACCTCTGCCTTTGCCAAATATCCACGCTTGCTATATGTCATAGCACAGTTCTCCATGGAAGTCAGAGTTTCAGGATGGTGAATTCCAAGCTGCTCTTTGCAATAAGCAAGTACCTCCTTGTGGAGCACCTCTGCCTTTTCCAAATATCCACGCTGCCTATATGTCACAGCAAGATTATTCATGGATGTCAGGGTGTCAGGATGGTGATTGCCAAGGTGCTCTGTGCAATAAGCAAGCACCCCCTCCTGCAGAACCTCTGCCTTTTCCAAATATCCACGCTGCCTATATGTCACAGCAAGATTGCCCATTGATGTCAGGGTGTCAGGATGATGAATTCCAAGCTGCGCATTGCGATGAGCAAGCACTGCCTCCAGCAGCACCTCTGCCTTTGCCAAATATCCACGCTGGCTATGTGTCACAGCAAGATTGTTCATAGATGTCAGGGTATCTGGATGGTGAATTCCAAGCTGCCCTTTCCGATGAGCAAGCACCATCTCCAGCAGCACTGCTGCCTTTTCCACATATCCATGCTTGCTGTATGTCACAGCGAGATTGTCCATGGATGTTAGGGTATCAGGATGGTGGATTCCAAGCTGCTCTTTCCGATGAGCAAGCACTTTCTCCAGCAGTACCTCTGCTTTTTCCAAATATCCACACTTGCTATATGTCACACCAAGATTGTCCATGGATGTCAGAGTGTCTGGATGGTGAACACCAAGCTGCTCATTGCGATGAGCAAGCACCTCCTTTTGCAGTACCTCTGCCTTTTCCACATATCCATGCTGGCTATATGTTACAGCAAGATTACACATGGATCTCAAGGTGTCAAGATGGTGAATTCCAAGCTGCTCTTTCCGATGAGCAAGCACCTCCTTTTGCAGCACCTCTGCCTTTTCCAAATATCCACGCTGCCTATATGTCACAGCAAGATTGCCCATGGAGGTTAGGGTGTCAGGATGGTGAATTCCAAGCTGCTCTTTGCAATAAGCAAGCACACCCTCTTGTAGCATCTCTGCCTTTTCCAAATGTCCACGCTGGCTAGATGTCACAGCAAGATTGCCCATGGATGTCAGGGTGTCTGGGTGGTGAATTCCAAGTTGTTCTTTGCAATGAGCAAGTACCTCCTTTTGCAGCACCTCTGCCTTTTCCAAATATCCACGCTGGCTATATGTCAGAGCAAGATTGTTCATGGATGTCAGGGTGTCAGGATGGTGCATTCCCAGCTGCTCTTTGCAATAAGCAAGCACCTCCTTTTGCAGCACCTCTGCCTTTTCCAAATCTCCACGCTTGCCATATGTCAGAGCAAGATTGCCCATGGTTGTCAGGGTGTCAGGATGGTAAATTCCAAGCTGCTCTTTCCGATGAGCAAGCACCTCCTCCAGCAGTACCTCTGCTTTTTTCAAATATCCACACTTGCTATATGTCACAGCAAGATTGCCCATGGATGTCAGGGTGTCAGGATGGTAAATTCCAAGCCACTTTTTGCAATGAACAAGCACCTCCTCTTGCAGCACCTCTGCCTTTTCCAAATCTCCATGGTCACTATATGTCACAGCAAGATTGTTCATAGATGTCAGGGTGTCAGGATGGTAAATTCCAAGCTGCTCTTTGCAATGAGCAAGCACCTCCTTTTGCAACACCTCTGCCTTTTCCAAATATCCACGCTGGCTATAAGTTAGAGCAAGATTACCCATGGATATCAGAGTCTCTGGATGGTGAATTCCAAGCTGCTCTTTGCGATGAGCAAGCACCTCCTTGTGCAGCACCTCTGCCTTCTCCAAATATCCTCGGTCACTATACATTGCAGCAAGATTGTTCATGGATGTCAGAGTGTCAAGATGGTGAATCCCCAATTGCTCCTTGTAATGAGCAAGCACCTCCTCTTGCAGCACCTCCGCCTTTTCCAAATATCCATGCTGCCTATATGTCACAGCAAGATTGCCCATTGATCTCAGAGTGTCAGGATGGTGAATTCCAAGCTGCTTTTTGCGCTGGGCAAGCACCTCCTTGTGCAGCACTTCTGCCTTTTTCAAATATCCACAGTCACTATATGTCACAGCAAGATTGTTCATGGATCTCAGGGTGTCTGGATGGTGATTTCCTATATTTTGTTTGCAGACCATCATGTCTTTGTGCTGCAAACCCTCTGCCTTTTTCCATAACCCAGCCTCATATAAAATATGCCCTCCCTGTTTGCATATAAGATGTGTGTAAATACTACTTAGATCCACTTTATCCACATGTATGCTCAATTGCCGCCGAAACTGATAATCCACATTATTTTCGCCATCAGGTGTTCCATGTGCAAGAAGAAGCATGGCAACTTGATGCATCTCTTCTTTACTTTCAATGGTCTCCTTGGCACAAGCATGAAGAATAGGGTGGAATGAAAGTGCTTCTGTTTTGCTATCATAGTCTGCAAGTGATATGCTAACCAACTCATCCACACTGTCATTCCAATTTCTTGACTCATTGTTAGCAAAAAGTGAAAGAAAGTATTTCATTTTCTCTATGGCTGGCACCTGTTCACCAGGCAGAAAATCATTCCCTTTAAATTCAGCTGCAAAAATGAATAGCTTAATAGGAATGGCTTCATTGTGATAAGCTGTACATATCTGCATGAGAAGCTGGGTTTGAGGGCTAAGTTGTTTAAAGCTTAATTGAAAGGCAGTAAAGACAGTTTTTTCATAGTCATCAAGTGAATTGATGTCATGGTCAAGAAGCACTTTGCGTTTCTGGTCTAAAAATTGTTGAAGGTAGTTGCTCAGAGTGCATGTTGCAGTTGTGGCAATATATGCACCTGCTGTTGCTACAGCCAGGGCAGAACATCCAAGTGCATCCACTATGTCAACTGCAAGCTTGCTCTTATTATCTGGGTTGTCATTATTGACCCGATGTAGAAGTAGATCAACTGCTTCCTGTTGTTCCAGATCACTAACATCAAGATGGAACCCAGGAGATGCCATATTTTCAGCTGTAGCCAGGCGGCTTGTAATTATCACATTGCCATGGTTGCACTTTGGAATATAGTCTCTCAGCTTGATATCATGGTTATCTGCACTGTCAAAAATAAAAAGCCATTCTGAGTGGATGGATACCAAGAAATTACAGATTTCATCCACAGATTCACCAATACCAGCAGCCACTCCCAGCCTTCTAAAGTCCCTCATAAGTGTAGCCTCTGAGCTGGCATCTAACATCCAAACATATAGGAATCTATGAAATACTTTCAGTATTGCAAGGCTAGCTAGCTATAGAGAAATCTTACCTGAATGGATTCATGGCAATGAATTTGAGTACTATCTGTGTTTTTCCAGTCCCACCTTTTGCCACAAGAGTAGCAACTCTCTGGCAAGATGCAAAAGCTTTCTTAATGGACTGAAGTAGAATTCCAGCTTTTTGGTTGTCCATAGAATCAGGTAACTCAAAATTACAACCAGGTGATGCCAAATCAGAAACATTTGAGCTGGTACTAGTGATAAGGATGGGAACATGGCAATAATCAGAAATATAATGATCCAGTTCCAGAGAGGTATCCATATTTTCCAGAACAAGCAGAGTATATGTCCAAGGCTGGTGTAGACTGTCATTAGCTTTAGCTCTTTGCATGCTTTCTTTGATGTTCTTCCTGAGTGCCTTGTCAGTGCTTGCATCCAGGAAAATCATAGAAAATCTGAAGGCAACATAAGATAACTTCAGGGTGTAACATGGACCACTGACCTTGACAGCTCATGTAATCTATGAATAGTATCTGAGAGCATTTCTTGGTTTATGCCAGAAAGAGTAACAACAGTCATGGCAAACAGTGTTGAAAGTTTCAGAAGGACTTTCTCTCTACCAGTGAAGAATTGACTGGGAGCAGGACACATAAGCACATTGAGCTTAAGACCAGAACTATCTTGAATTGGCTTGGGTTTTGGAACAGGTCCCTCTGAATATTGTCATTTAGTGGATCAGACTGAAAAGCAATTAGACAACTCACTGAGTTCACCAATAGTATGTATCCCAGTGCAGGAATGTAAGGCAACTCCAATATCATCCACAGCCTGTGTGACTTGTACTGTACCCAGATAGCTTTTGGTATGTGTTTTAATAGAGGCAAGCGCTTCCCACTCCACAAGGCCCACTGGCTGCAGTCCTTGTTGGACACTCAGTCGGAAATAGACACTAGTCAACTCCTCAAATCGAGAATTTAACTGCTCAGCAGTTCTCTCACATGATGTGGAGATTTTCTGCAGAACTTCAATGACAGTGGAAGAGAATTTCGGCTGAAGTGAAGATTGATCTGCTTGCCAAGCTATGGTCCCAGGATGTCCAGCCCCAATACTGACAAGACAGGCTACTTTATGTAATGGGCTGAATGCCTGTGCTGCTTCATCAAGAACAGACAGAGTAGGGTTATTGAAACCATGGCTTCCACTCATAAATATTTCTTTAAGATTGCCAATGGCAATATGCTTAAAGAGCTCTGGTGCAGCAGTGGTAGCTCTTGCTGCTTCCCAGATAGTGCAATTATAGTCTGCATTTTTGCCTACCTTGTAAGACCTGAAAAAGCGAGGTGAAGTCATATTTACAGCTGGAAGAACAAGCACAAAACTACAGCACATGTCAGATGAGTGTCAAAGAAATATATGAATGAAAACATACCTCTTGCATGGAGAGCCTTCTTGTGCCATCATCAGTGAACCTGTAGTAAGATTGAGACACTTCAAAAGGTCCTTCATTGCTGACTCGAAGACGGTTGCCTTGAACGCTTCATTTGAACGACCAGTCTTCTTGGCCGAGAACACACGCTTTGTGAGAACTAGGTACTCCTCAATAGCCTTGTCAATCGGCATCTTGAGGCGGCCAAGCATCAGAGCAATGAGTCTGGGTTGTTCTGATAAGTCCCAACTGATACTATAAAAACGAAACACAGTACGCACCCTCCGGTTCCAACTCCACCAATGAGGTCAAAATATTCGGAGGGGCGAGGGACAGTGGCAAGCTTCTCCTTGTGCTGGATCCTGTGCATGAGCTCCTCGAGTATGATGAGTTCGGAAAGGCCACGTATCCCGCCGTCGTCTATCAAACAAATTTAGCGCTCACTGCAAAGCACAATCGTAAGGATGGGACAGACGTACCTAGAGACAGAAGCCTCAACCCGCGCTGACTGGAATCCTTTTCCATAGCTTTGGTTTGAAACGATTTGACGATGAGTGCGCTGGCGCTGCTGACGGACAACGTGGGGGTTACTGATCAAGAGTCGTCAGAAGCTGTAATGAACAAATCATCGATCAATTAACCAGTGCACGTTACCCACGGCACTCATGGGTGTATTCCAAGCCATCACCTCTTCTCGTCTGTATGGTGAGGCGAATATTAAAGTGCAGGAGGGCGCCCCAATAGAGCGCGCGGATAGTGAGTACCAACATCTGAACGGCTACCATCGAGACAAGGCTTAACCCTCAGGCCTCAGGCTCTATCATCAAATACTTTCCACCTGCATGAAGATATTTACTTGCTACCAAGCCTCCTAACATAACTCTGCGATCTCGGCTAGTATATATGTAGAGAGTAGGACTCACGATGATGGAGACCGGCGACCGATTCGGTCCACTTTCAACCTACACCACCTCGTTTCCCAGCACCCGGTATCCTCAAATTGCGAACCTTATCTGTGCCGTAGCCACCAGTTCGACGATAATAGGCGAGTTTTGCTCCAACTAGGCAAGGTTACACTAGCCTAGTTTGCAACTAGTCTGTTCAAACGGAAAAGAAACCGCCGCCGCCGCCACCAAGTCCCACTGTCGTGGCTCGCCCACGATAATAAAGTGAAGGCGTCAAATCGTGATGAAGTACGGCAACCGACGACTCGATGTTCTCTGAGCCCGTTGTCTGATTCGTCTGAGGAAGGCGGATATGGAGAGGTCTTAACTCGGTCGCTCTGGGCCCTACCAACGACACTACATTCTACACGCAGCACCTCTCCTCTGGCAAGATTAATGATCTCGGCTGTGGTACACACACTCTCTCCACTCGCATTCCCACCACCTCGCCCGCGCCCAACCCAACATCCTCCCCACCCTCCACCCCAACGAAACATCCCACCTCCTAAAGACCTCCCCCTCTTCGACATTGACCCATCGTTCACGCCCAGAAGTGATCGATCAGGCTCTCTCGAAACCTGCGTTTTGTGTAATATGTACGTCCACTCTCTACCCCTTCTCCAAAATCGAACTAAAAACAACTGATTAACAAAGTATGTAGAACCCATCTAACCATCCAGCCCTCGTAATGCGCGCTGACCCCTCAATCGGTGCTGGGGCGGTATTCCGATGTTGGAGGTAGGGCGAGCAGGATAGTTGATGCAGGGGGAAGATGGAGACGAACTTGAATGTATTTAGGGTGGACGATAATGAGATGAAGGAGAAGAAGGCACTCACCAGCAACCGCATCAACACGTCTCCCATGTAACGGGCGCCACGCGCAGGACCAAAGTTGGCTGGAGGAGATACCATGTCCATCCGACGTACACAAGCCCGAGGACCAGCTGGTCAGCTCAAATCAACCGCGGTAGCCTGAAGCTCAAGGTGCGTCCTCGAGGCTAAATCTCTTTATCTATACTGGCTCACTGCTATCAGCGTGGCCGAAACCAGCTCAGCACCATTTACATCGCCCTGTATAACACTAACAGCCATAACGAGTGATCAGGAGCATACGGAGGCCATTAATGGACACGCACTCCACTATCATGTACATGTTTCCATAGCTGAGAACGACTTCCAGGTGTTGAGACCACTACCCCCGACTATGACGCGTCCAAAGAGCGTGGACAGACCGTGACAAGAGCTGGATGGTGGGCACGTCGGTAAAAGGCTTTTCCATGGCATCCGGAGCACCAGCGTGTCCGCCATGTCATCGAGCTTCAAGGAGTCACATGAGATCATGCGATACACCAGAAGGGGTGAGCAGAATGGAGTGCCGGAGCGCTCGGGGTACGTCCGTCGAGTTTTACCCTTTGATTATGACAGCCTGGGCGTACCACTACGATAGGATGGCCTGCCAATATCCGGGAATGGCTACGTGAGGTAGAGCTCGCGTTGAGCAAAGCGGTCATTGGACTGGGTCCAATCACTGCCAGCTTAGAGCCTGGTATGCCTCCAAATTTCTTTTAGCAAAATGGCCTACTAAAAAACCCTATCTTCGGCTGAGGTTCTTCAGAAACCGGCCTCAAAACGCCAAAAAATCGGTCACACATATGTAGGAGCGTCAGGGGGCCTACTATGGCACTAACTACTTCACTGTGGTACAAACTTCTCGAACTTTATCTGGACAACTTGAACGGTATACATACTATACAGTACATGCATACATGTATACAAGCACTTCGCGTCTATCTTATATGTTTCAGTCAACAAATATATGTACATGGCGTACTCTATGGACAGTGACCTGTTAGGCGGAAGATGCAACATACGGGTGTCCGGATCTGTGTCAGGTACAATATATTATATCAGTGCAGAGAACAGGTGGGAGTCATGAAATATCGGTTTTGCAGCGCCATAGGCAAGAAGGGGGTTTACGCAGGCAGGCGTCGTGAAACGGGATGAGGCAGGGCAGCCAGAGGTAGGTGGATGGTGTTATGGTGGCGTGTTGTGCATATCACAAACCGATGGTCGAGTCGTCGGGTATGCCAGCAGATTCGTGTGCAAACCAGAACTTGAGGATCAAGTGGTTCAACTGGCGGGCGGATGTATAAGTACGAAGAGTGTGGGTGATCGAGGCAAGGCAAAGAACGGGGAGGTAGTACAAGCGATATAAATAGTCCGTAGTCCATAGTCCATAACAAGTAGATGTGAGTAATGTACACTGAAATCGAGGCTTGAAAGCCCAGGTCAAAAATGAAGGGAGGGGAGGTATGCGGAAGGAAAGCGAGGGGATAAAAAACACTGAAAGCAATGGGATAATGTCCTCTGAACGTAGAACGACCCGACAATCAAGCTTGAAGCCAGGTCTCCACGTGAACCGTCGGTGGGGGGTCCATCCATCCATCTCCAGTCGTCCGTATTATTCGCAAAGTGTTGTATCTCTTCCTTCCTTTTCTCTCCCCCTTTTCCTCCCTCCCACGAGCGTGAGACGAATGTCCCAATTCCGATCCCCTTCCTACTTTCCCCCAGTAGTCTTAAACATGATCAGTCCCCCTAGGGCTATGCTGTACCCGAACACCTGTAGCGGTGTGATCTCGCTACCAAACATGAGGACGGAGCCGGAGATGAGGAGAATATCCTGTTGGGAATGGGAAGGGTCAGTGACTGGTTTGTGGTGAGGAAGCAAGGCATAAGAGGAAGAACAGGCGAACGAATGGAGGAAAAAGGATCAACGGATAAATAAACGATGGAAACAACTGACGAACGAATGAAATGAGAATAGTAAATCCATGAGTAAACGGTCGAG